>JACEIK010003680.1:51744-157342 GCA_018107945.1 Datura stramonium | reverse complement strand
GTAATAAATATGCATATCTGAATCATATAGAACAATGGAAGACTCGTCACTTAACCGACATACCACGATAGAGCTTAAGTGGTCCCAACTATTACACTCAAGTGAGCAGAGCCGTCCAAAACCTTGCCAGGGCTAAGGACGCTACCATGATATCGATATCAAGCTCATGGGCCGTTAGGGATGGGGATAGCTCATGAGGGAGATCCCAGTAATATAATAGAATCAACCTATGTTGTGGTGTAGTTCTGGGGCATAGGGTGATCGACCCTTAGCTCGCTCGGTGCTAGACTCTTCTCCCAAAACATGCAAATGCTCTACATCGTATATAACGAAGCTCAACATCATCTATTGATGAAGCTCAATGATCAAATACATCCCAAATACGAAACCATGCATATGAGAAGCTTTAGTTCAAAATATACCACAAGCTGAAAATATACTTGGGAGCCTTTGCTCCAAAACCATGTGGTAAGCTATGCGTAGGAAGAATTAACTCAAAATATGCCACAAGCTATAATATAAAATTTGGGAGTCTTCGCTCCAAAACAATGTGGTAAGCTTAGTTCGGGAAAAAATCCTCATTTAAACTTAACATGTGGGCATTGCCCAAGACTTTATCATACTTAGAAATACTCAATTCTCATTTAAAACATAATTATAAACATGGGTAGCTTCAAATCATGTTTTTCATCATAATATCTCATCATTATCACATTTACTTCACAAATCTCACTTTGCATGATCATATCATTAATGGGCTTCAACCTTCATATGGCTAGAAACAAAATTTTAATTGAAATCATTATAAAATCAGCTTATGCTTCACAATTTGATAATAACATCGTAATCAATTCATACCCATGTGAAGAAATTGACGATTCATGCAATTGGGTAAAAACCCCATAACTTGATCATAAGTAATTCTTATACTTAGATAGAAATTGGGCATGTGTGTGGAAGGAAACACACACTCATAGCCCTACATACATGGAAGGGATTGAGTCTACCACTTCTCTGATTGCCCAAGAAGGATTTGAATGAAAACCTTGAAGACTTGCTCTAGATCACCTCCTCAACCTCTCAAGTTTGCACGCATGGAAGGAAATAACTTTGAATAGGTTTTCCCCTCCTAAAACCCACTAAAACAAGCCTTAAACGACGTAGTTTAGGCTTTAGGAACTTAGGAATTATGAAAAGGACCTTACTAGATTTGCAGGAAATTACTGCTAGGTGGTCCTTACGGACGACCTGACGACTCGTGGTCTAGGGAAATGACTCATCACCCTGCTCGTCAGGTACACTGCCTTGTCTATCCTCCTGGGCTCGTAACGGGTCACTTCATGACTCGTCAGGGGTGACCACGACTCGTGGTCACCAGTCGTTGAGTACACTGCCTTACCTCTTCATTTTTCACTCACCTCTTCCGACGACTTGTTACTTCCTCCAACAAGTCATGGTCAGCTTCCGTCGGGTACACTGCCAATCCAATTCCCGACTATACTTCCTTCCCCCACGAGTCACCTGACGACTCGTGGGCTGTCCACACGAGTCGTGAGATGACTCGTCCTGAGGTTGCAACAAAATCTCCCACTTTTTCCCCGTTTCAACTCCCGGATTCGATCTTTGAGCTCCCGGGGTATAACAATATCTCCCCCTGGGGAATATTCGTCCTCGAATGTTGGAAAAAAGCAGAAAATAGAAACATTCAATTATCATATTCAAATACTGATCATTTAAACTGAAAACTGATGCAATGACTACCTCCAATTCAAAATATTCAGCTGAACTGAATTCACAAATCACATACAAACCCATATACATAAAAGATACTTGAGTGCATGAACTGAACATGAAACTAAATAGAGTTTTAGGTCAAAACTGATACCTCAAGCTGACATTGAGCCGGTAGAGAATAAGTGTGGGTATTTAGCCATCATATCCGCTTCGGCTTCCCACGTAGCTCTCTCAACATGCTAATTTCTCCATAACACCTTTATTGAAGCCACTTCCTTATTCCTCAGCCTCCGAACCTGACGATCCAATATGTCAACTGGAACTTCCTCATAGCTGAGGCTATCCTTTACACCAATGTTGTCCATCGAGACTACTAGGGCTGGGTCTCCCAAACATTTCTTCAAAAGCGACATATGAAACACAAGATGCACATAAGATAACTCTGAAGGTAAGTGTAACTCATACGCTACCTTACCAACTCTTCTCATAACCTGGTAGGGACCAACATAGCAGGGACTGAGTTTTCCTTTCTTTCCAAACCGCATGACTCCCTTCATGGGAGATACCTTCAGAAATACCCAATTGTCCACCTCCAACTCCAACTCTCTCCCCCTCATATCAGCATATGACTTTTGACGACTCTGTGCAGTTTTCAGCCTTTTCCTTTTCAAATGAACCTTCACCATAGACACATGAACTGAATCTGGCCCTATTATAGCTGCTTCACCAACCTCAAACCATCCAATGGACGATTTACATCTCCGCCCATAGAGAGCCTCAAACGTTGCCATTTGGATACTGGAGTGGTAGCTGTTATTGTAAGCAAACTCGATCAGGGGAAAGTGATCATCCCAACTACCTTTGAAGTCAATCACACATGCTCTCAAAATGTCCTCGAGAGTCTGGATTGTTCGCTCCACTTGGCCATTCATTTGCGGATAAAAGGCTGTGGTAAGCTTAACCTGAGTCCCAAGCCCCTTTTGAAAAGACCGCCAAAATTTGGAGGTAAACTGAGTACCTCGGTCCGAAATAATGGACAAGGGCACTCCATGTAGCCGAACCAACTCTCGGATTTACAATTTGGCATAATTATCCTCTGAGTCTGTGGTCTTCACCGGTAGGAAATGTTGCAGCCTTAGTAAACCTATCCACCACCACCCAAATGGAATCATATTGTCGGCGGGTACCAGGTAATCCTGTTATGAAATCCATGTTGATTTCTTCTCACTTCCAAGTAGGAATGCTGATGTCCTAAAATACTCCTCCCGGCCTTTGATGCTCCACCTTTACTTGCTGACAGTTCGAGCACTTGGCTATGAATTCTGCAATATCTCTCTTCATGCCATTCCATCAATATATTTCTCGCAAGTCATGATACATCTTGGTGACACCCAGATGGATAGAATATTTGGATCCATGAGCCTCATGCAACATTCGACTCCTCAAATCATCGACATCTGGAACACATAAGCGACCTTGGTACCTCAGCACACCATCTCCCCCTTGGTAGAAGACCTCGACCTTGTGATTTTGAACGACTTCTTTTAGCTTTACCAAAATCGAATCCTCGTCTTTTATAGCTTTCACATCAGTCACCAAGGATGATTCTGACCCGTTTTGGACAACAACACTGCCATCGATTGAGTCCACCAACCTAACTCCCAACCTTGCGAGTCGATGTACATCTTTCATCAACTCCTTCTTTCCTTCATCCATGTTACACCCCGTAAGATTCCCGACACATAGATGGCCTATTCGCGTGTTGGTTAAGCGTATTTGAAAGCCATACATGCTAGAAAAAGGCCCGGAAAAAGAGATCGGACGAGCTGTCAGAGCCATCGCGGAAGGAGCCGGGCAAAGCCCCTCCCGCGATGGCAGCGTGTCACAGGCGGGGCTCAGGTGTTGGCTCCGTGACATGTTGGGCCTGTTCAGGCCCAAGTATATAAAGCCCACTTCAGTTTTAAATCATTATATCCATTATAATTTCCGAAGCTCGTGAGAAGAAAGCGAGAGAGAGCGAAGGAAATAAAATATACGTCCGATTACAGTCAAACTGTAGTCCAAATCCAAATTAACCTCGAATGCCGAGGTATTTAGCGGCAGGGAGCATTCCTACGGATTTTTGTTTCACGCGAAATTCGGCCGACAAATCGTCGTCCTACCGAATTAAGGTAAGTAGAATTTCTCCAAACTAGTGTCAATGTGCTCCTAGCCTTAAGGTGAATACTTCTCCTTCTGGACTTCCGAAAATAACAAGTTTTTGATTGTCTTTCGATAAGCCTAAGTTTAGGCTATAAATATGTCGAAAGTGACGTTGTCTTTCGAATAGTGATGTATTTAGTACTAATTGATGTGTATATATGAATGCGGTTGGGAGAAATAGCTGAAGTACGGAAGAGCCGAGCTTGAGTCCGATGAGTCGGATAACTCGAGGTTAAGGTATGTAAAGCCAGTTTCTTCAGCAAGTTAGTAGCTCTAGCCTTGTAAATCATAGTAAACTCCGTAATCGAGTTCCCGGAGTTGAATGTTGAGTATTAATTAAATTGGTAAATACTGGTTTTGTGTTTTGTATGTTACTCAGTCCGAAAGTTAGTAAAGCATACGCCAAATGGCAAGTTAGCATTCCAGATTCAGTATAGCCAGTATGTGATTAGCAAGCATGTTTTTAGAATATTATGGTACATATATTCGGAATAAAAGTTAGTAAGTAATCAGATAGACGAGATGGTATTAGAAACACAGATTAACCATTGGACAGATGATATCTTGGCTACGAGATTAGTCATTCGAACGGAGAGGATATCTTGGCTACAGTTATCCATTCGGACAGATGATATCTTGGCTCAAGTTAGCCATCCAGACAGATGATATCTTCTCTACAAATTAGCCATACAGTTAGATAAAGATTACAGAATCAGTATAAAACAGTATAAGAACCAGATAAACATAGAAGAGATCGAATAAGAAATCGAAGTCAGATAGTATTTTTTAGTCAAACATGCTTGCTATATATGTGCTTATTGTTTGTTGAGACTTGATTTGTCGTGAGGGCATCTTATTGAGCGTCTCACCGCCCCTGAGGTTGGTAATCAGTGTCTTGCCCGGGCGGAGTGGAGTTTACGTCACTCCAAGGAGTGGCATGCCGTCCCAGTTTGGACGAAGATGGGATGAAACTTTTCCCATATTAGGCTGATTAGAATTACAGTACAGATAGCCCCTGTTGAGCGCAAAGCGCCCAGGGAACGAGATTCGGATTCAGCTATAGATACAGTATAGGAGTCCTCCCGGACTCAGACACGATTATTTATATCGGCGGCTATAGCCCGGGCGCGGACACCCAGTGGCAGAGGTGCTCCTAGTTAGCAGATGAGTGGAGTGACTTATTTTTGGCTGGTTTTGACCCAGGTAGGGGGTATATAGATTGTTTGCTTGCTTGGCGCCATCCGGCTTATGGGGGTTCGTATTGGCTCTTGCTTGCTACTTGTATATCTATTTATGTGCTATATACTAGTTAATAGACAGCGGGCCACAGCGTCTACCGGTATGCTCCTGCCCTATCAGCACAGAAAGCCTGATTCAGTTCATATCAGCTTCTTCAGATTCCAGTTTTCTATACAAAATTGCTAGTTATGTTATCTATATTCAGTTGTATTCAGTTGTATTCAGTTGTTTTCAGTTGCTTTGCATACTCGTGCAATGATCTTGGCGCCCATTGAGACATGCTGCATTGCCTGCAGGTACTCATGGAAACGAGGAGGCGATCCTCGTGATTCTAGCCAGCTTTAGAGTCATCAGCTCCTGTCATCGGAGCCTGATTTCCAGAGGTGTAGGTCTTTTGCATTGTACAGTATGGGTAGGTCGGGGCCCTTTGTCTCTATCATTTCTATCAGTACTCCTTAAGAGGCTTACAGATTATTGTATTTATCTCCCTGTGGTCAGTTGAGCCGGTCGTGTGAGGCCGTGCAGTCTGTTATAGCTGTTTAGTATTTCTGGTTATGTTGGTCGTGTGGGAGCATGGTCTGATAGATAGTATGGTGACCTTGCCGGTCACGTAGTTATGCGATATTCTCTATTTTGAGTTTCGAGATGACAAGACAGCATGGTGGCCTTGTCGGCCCACATAGGTTCCTTGTTATGAGTATGTTTCTGGTTAGCTGTTGGCCAATGCAGGTGGCTATAGGCCTAGTCCCGGCCGGGCTATTTTAACCGTTATATAGCCCGTTACTTCGGAAATACGAGATAGAGCTAGCCAGGCACCGGATGTGCCAAACACCGATTGCCGATCCAGATCCTTCCTAGGGCACCAGGTACTGATCATACCCCCAAGGCGGGGGCGTGACAATCCACATGGGACACACTCTCCATAGAGGCCTACTAAGTGCGTCCGCTACAGCATTAGCACTTACCGGATGGTAAAGGACGCTCATATCATAGTCCTTGAGTAGCTCTAACCATCTCCTTTGCCGAAGATTGAGATCCTTATGCATGAATACATATTGTAAACTCTTGTGATCCGTATATACATCCACGTGGACCCCATACAAATAATGCTGCCATATCTTCAAGGCGAATACCCCTGGCAATTCAAGGTCACTGGTGGATAATTCTTCTCATGGACTTTCCAACTGTCTTGAGGCATATCTATCACTTTCCCATGCTGCATTACTTACACACCAAGTCCGATCCTTGAAGAATCGCAATACACCACGAATCGTCGGTACCCTCAAGTAGGGTCAACACCAGCGCTGAAGTGAGTTGAGTCTTCCAATTTTTGGAAGCTCAACTTTACTCCCAAGCCTCTGACCATTGGAATTTAACCTTCTTCGAGTCAACTTGGTCAACAGTGCGCAATAGATGAGAAACCCTTAAAAAACCTCCAATAGTAACCCGCTAAACCCAAGAAACTCCGAATATCTGAAGGATTCACCAATCTAGGCCAATTCTTCATCGCCTCGACTTTTGAGAATCTACCGTTATGACCTCACTCATTCCATATAGACCAAAAAATGCTACGAAGTCCAACCAAAACTCACACTTCTTTGAACTTGGCATATAATTGGTGATCCTTGAGAGTACGGTACTACTCTCAAGTGAGCGACATGCTCATCCTCGCTTCAAGAGGATATAAAGGATGTCATCAATGAATACAATCACGAACATATCCAGATATTGACTGAACACCCTGTTCATCAAGTCCATGAAAGCTGCAGGAGAATTCATCGAGTCAAAAGATATGACTACAAACTCGTAATAGCCATACCGTGTCCTAAAGGCTGTCTTCGGGGACCTCACTCTCCTGAACTCTGAGCTGATGATACCCGGACCTGAGATATATCCTTGAGAAACACTTGGGACCCTGAAGTTGGTCAAATAAATCATCAATCCTGGGCAAAGAGGTGCCTGTTTTTAACATGATGACTCTGTTCCAGTGCTCCGATAGTCAATACACATGCGAAGAGAACCATCCCTTCTTTCGAACAAAAGTGGTGCACCCCATGAAGACTTGCTCAGTCTAATAAACCCTTATCTAACAAGTCTTCAACTTCTCTTTTAACTCTTTCAGCTCGTCCGAAGCCATCCCCTGTAAGGAGGAATACATATAGCGATATTAGGGAAAAGGTCAATACCGAAATCAATCTCTTGCTCGGGAGAACGCGACAATCCATCAGGAAAGACCTCCGGATACTCAGATACTACTGCGACTAATTGGATAGTCAGGGTTTGGTACTCGACATCCTTAACCCTAACTAGATGGTACATGCAACCCTTGGAAATCATCTTCCTGGCCTTAAGGTAGAATGGGTAGATCTACGAGCACAACTGAACTACTCTTCCCTTCTAAGACTGGCTCACCCAGAAATATGAACTCTACTGCCCAGGTACTACAATTAACTGAGGCAAAATATGCATGTAGCCAATCAATCCCAAAAATAACATCGAAATTGATCATGGCTAACTCTATGAAATCTGCTGAGGTGACCTTATGAAGGAGGCTGAGGCGGGTAACCTCTATAAGCCGAATCTATATAATTGAGTCACCACTGGAGTAGAAACTGAGAAGGGTTCTGAAAGACTTCAGGACTGACTCCAAATCTACTGGTCACATAGGTGTAACAAGAATGAGTAGCACGGATCTAGCAAAGCATAAACATCAATATGACTCGCAACAAACAAGGTGACCACATCCAGGGAAACCTCCTATTCCTGACGAGATGCTAAAGCATAGAATCTATTCTGGCTCTGACCACCAATTGTGCTAATAGATGCCCCTTGATGTGCTGAGCGTACGGGAGGGGTTGCTGAGTGTCACACCCCATAGCAGGGGTATGATTGGCACACAGTGCCTGCTAGGACACTGACTAGACTACAAAGCACGAGCACATGGTGCCTGGCTGGCGCTCTAACTCAGATTCACGGAATCAACGGGCTATATAACGAGTGTAAACACGGCATGACCGACTGGGCCTATAGCCACCTATACTATAACATCAGCTAACTAGAATCACACTCATATAGGGAACCTATGCCGGGCCGACAAGGCCACCATCTTTACGTCTCAGTTATCTCTAGAATTCAGTATAACAAATGCTGGAACTTCGTGACCCGACAAGGCCACCACTACTAATTGGATACGGCCCCACACGACCAACATAAATAACAATATTAAACAGCTAAACATACGTACGGCCCCACAATGAAGCCTTAGGCTAACCACGGGAGATATATACACACAATCTGCAAGCTCTAAGAATACGTAAGATGGTGGGGACAGGGCCCGACCTACCGTACTATACAACAAAAGAAAAATGATGTAAACCTCTGAATATCCAGCTCCGGATGACAGGGTGACTCTGCAGCTAGGATGTGAGGGATCGACTCTGTCTATATGTATTTGTGAGCGAGGGTAATGTAGCGCCCCAAACGGGCGTCAGTACAGCGGTACTGAGTATGCAAAGCAAACTAAACATAACTGAATATAAGCAACATAACTAGAATTTCTGAACAGTAGGAAATATCTGAAACTATCTGGTGATGAAATGCGAACAAGCTTATGCATGCGAGAGTAAGGTAGAAGCATACCTGTCGTAATGGCGACCTGCTGTCTATCAGCTAATAGATATCAAGTATATACATATAGCATAACAAACAAGGACCTATACCAGCCCCCATAAGCCAGAAGGTGCCAGCCAACACACAATCTATATACCCCTACCGGAGTCAAAACCATCCAAAAAATAAATCACTCCACTCGCCTACTAGCTTCTGACACCTCTACCGGCCCCCTTGGGTCTGCAGCTCGGGCTATGGCACTGACTATAACTGTGTCTGAGTTCGGAGGACTCCTATAACCTGTAAACTGTAATTTGTCTTTAATCGCCCCACAGGCATGGCGCAAAGCGGGTAAGCTGCTCTTTGCTATGCGATCAACCTAATATGGGGAATCTTGCATCCCATCTTCGTCCTACTGGGCATGCCACTCAGCAGGTGACATATCCTCACCCTCTGGCTTGGGCAGTCGACACAGCTATTAACCCGGGCGGCGGACGCTCTAAAGTCACCCTCATAACAAACAAGACTCAACAAACAATAATCACGTATAGCAAGCATGTTTGATCTGAAAGAAAATACTATCTGTATTCGATTTCTTATTCTGAACTCTTTTCTGCTTTAAACTGATTCTCATACTGAACTATACTGTATTTGAGATATCATGTTTATCTGGTATTGCTTTACTAACTTTTATTAGAATATACCTCATAATATTATAAAAAAACATGCTTGCTGATTCTGCGGCAATTCTACGACTTCTGAATTCTTTCTTCTATACATCATGCTATTTACTATACTGGATTACTAACTTGCCGAAGGAATTAGCTTTACATTCCTTAAACTGAGTTTCAGCTAGCGGCGTAGCTCGGTCAATACTTCTGCTATTTCTCCCAACTACATTCATATATATGTCGATTAGAATTAAATACGTAATACTGGAAGAAAATCTCACTTTCAATATATATAGCCCAAACTTTGGCTTATCGAAAAATGGCCAAAACTAAGCTATTTCTCGAGAGTCGAGGAAGGGAGAAATACTCAACTTTAGGGCTAGGAGTATATTGACACTAATTTGGAGCAATTCCACTTATAACAGTACTTTACGATGATTTGCCGGCCATTCACGAAACTAATCCATTAAGATAACCTTACTAATACCTCAGTATCGGGAGTTAATTTGAGTTTGGACCGCATTTGACGAGCGTAAATCGGACCAAATATTATAAAGAAATCCTCATTCTCCGTGTTTTACTTCGTGTTCTCTGGAAATTATGATGATGTTCTCTGGAAATTATATGATGAAATGAAGATAAAAACCGAAGTTGGAGGCTTTTATACTTGGGGCTGCACCTCACCTCCGTGACACGTTGTGTATCGCGAAGCCTAGCCTCTGTGACATGCTGTGTATCGCAGAGGTGAGCCTCTGGGACACTCTGGACATCGCATAGGAGTTCTGCCAGCCTTCTCTTACGATGGTTCGACGTGTCACTTATCCGATCTTTCCCCGGGCCTTTTTCTAGCATGTATGGCATTCAAAAACTCTTAACCAACATGCGAATAAGCCATCTACATGTCAAGAATTTACGGGGTGTAACACTGAGCTAGAAGCTAGGCCCCCAAATTGATCTCGTCTCACGGTTGGACAATCTCTAAGCATGTGTCCAGGCTCTCCACACCTAAAACAAGCACCTGAACCTGCCAAACACTAGCCTGTGTTCCCCCGACCACATCTGCGACAAGCTGGGATGCTAGAATCTGCGGGTCTGCTGCTCTGACCCCTCGAGCCTGATGCTCGCCCTCTCTGATCATGTCTAGGTCGGGATGGCACACTCAGTGTTGAAGGAGCCGGGGTGGATGATCTCTGGTGAGTCTGCTGTCGGGCCCACCATCGAACCTCTATTGAGGGAATCTATGGTCCTCGGTCCTTGCCCTCTTGGCCTTCTTGGCCTCCCTCTCTCTCGAATGCACCGCCTCCATCTACTAGGCGTACAATTCTACCCATGGGAAACCCATATCCTGATGGAGCATAGCAGTCTTGCAATTCTTGTCCAAAAATCCCGCTACTCCATGGACAAATCTACTCACCCGCATCCTCTGATTGGCTACAAACTCTGGGGCATATTTCGATAGGCGACTGAACTCAAGGGCATACTCTTGTATAGTCATTCTCCCTTGCTTCAAATTCACGAACTTAGTTGCCTTCAGCTCCCTCATCTCCCGAGGGAAGAACCGGTTTAGAAATACAACATGGAACTCTTCCCAAGTGACCGGACCTGCTCCTGCGACCCTTCTATCCTTCCATTGGCGAAAGCAAGTGTGGCGTGACCCCTTTTAGTTTATAAGAGGACAACTCAGCGCACTCAAACCCATTCACCCCCATGACTTGGGTGATCTTGACAATCTCCTCCACGAACTCATGTGGGTCCTCATCCACCTAGGACCTAAGGAACTCCGGCGGGTTCATCCGCAAGAAGTCTCTAACTCGAGCCACTGCTGCGTTGCTATTTTGCGGAACATGGGCAACGGCCTGCTGATTGACTTGAGCGGTCAAGGCCTGTGCAAGCATCTGAATAGCGGCCCAGAACTCAGCATGGGCAGTTGGCTCTGGTGCCTGGGGCTCCTGAACTGGTGGGGCTTGCTGATGCCCATGACAATTGCCATCCTCGTTACCTTCACCATCTCCATTCCTCCTTTCATTCACTCTTCGAGGAGCCATGATTCTGAAATCGCAAATAGCATGAATTAGAAGGATAGAAAGACTTTTCATCTCAAGACATAGATCATGAAAGAAGAGAACATTTCCTAGACGTCTCATAGCCTCTTCATCATATGTGTGGTGCGCGTCACACCCATGAAAAAGACTCTACTCAACACGACTTTCAAACACCCTAGGACACTTCAAAACCTATGACTTTGATACTAAGTTTGTCACGACCTGAACGGATGCCCGGATCACAACATAGAACAAGGAGCCCTGAGAGACCCCAAGTCGACCCATGGCATAAGCATACATCTAAATCAACCAGGAGATTGAATAATCGACAATACAATCATAGCGAAAGTCTAGCTTGAATATCACATCAGAATATAAAATTCCAAGCTGAATACATACATATCTTTGAATAGCCTCTAAACATGATGCGTTGATGGGACAAGACCCCGACTAACTCAACAAGTTGAAAACTCAAATACATAAAGAAAAGATAGATAGTCGGATCCTCGGAAGATGAGGACTCACCAATAAGCAGACGCTAACTCCAATAAGCTGTCTAAGAGCGGGGTTGAAGCTGAGAGCCAGGTCCTGTATCATGAAACGATACAACATAGAAGTACTTGGTCAGTACATGGAATGTTCCGAGTAGCAAGGTAAGTAAAATCGCTAAAGTAAGTAAAAATCTTTTTAAACACAATGCGTTAATTAAACATAAACATTAATAAATTGAGAGTAGGGCTTGCATGAATTCTTTCTAAAATTGTGATCTTTTCATAACATGACAATACATCTCTTTATACATCAAACTAACTCGAATTACTCAAGCTGCAATATGATATTTATAGAAAAGCTGAATATTGAGTCAAACCTTACTTTTAGAACATGCATGTGTATATAATAATCATGAGTAATGAATATGCATATCTGAATCATATTGAACAATGGGAGACTCGTCACTTAACCGACATACCACGATAGAGCTTAAGTGGTCCCAACTATTACACTCAAGTGGGCAAAGCCAACCAAAACCTTTCCAGGGCTAAGGACGCTACCATGATATCGACATCAAGATCATGGGCCTTTAGGGCCGGGGATAGCTCACGAGGGAGGTCCCAATAATATAATAGTATCAACCTACATTTGCACGTAGATCTGGAGCATAGGGTGATCGACCCTTAGCCCGCTCGGTGCTAGACTCTTCTCCCAAAACATGCAAATGCTCTACATCGTATATAGCGAAGCTCAACATTTTCTATTGATGAAGCTCAATAATCAAATACATCCCAAATACAAAACCATGCATATCAGAAGCTTTAGTTCAAAACATACCACAAGCTGAAAATATACTTGGGAGCCTTTGCTCCAAAACCATATGGTAAGTTATGCGTAGAAAGACTTAACTCAAAACATACCACAAGCTATAATATAAGATTTGGGAGTCTTCGCTCCAAAACAATGTGGTAAGCTTAGTTCGGGAAATAAATCCTCATTTAAACTTAACATGTGGTCATTGCTTAAGGATTTATCATACTTAGAAATACTCAATTCTCATTAAAAACATAATTATAAACATGGGTAGCTTCAAATCATGATTTTCATCATAATATCTCATCATTATCACATTTACTTCACAAATCTCACTTTTCATGTTCATATCATCAATGGGCTTCAACATTCATAAGGCTAGAAATAAAATTTTAATTGAAATCATTATAAAATCAGGTCATGGTTCACAATTATATAATAAAATCATAATCAATTCATACCCATGTGAAGAAATTGAAGATTCAAGCATTTGGGTAAAACCCCCATAACTTGATCATAGGGAATTCTCATACTTAGATAAAAATTGGGCATGGGTGTGGAAGGAAACACCCACTCATAACCCTATATACCTGGAAGGGATAGAGTCTACCACTTCTCTGATTGCCCAAGAAGTTTGAATGAAAACCTTGAAGACTTGCATTAGATCACCTCCTCAACCTCTCAAGTTTGCATGCATGGAAGGAAATAACTTAGAATAGGTTTTCCCTTTCTAAAATCCACTAAAACGAGCCTTAAACGATGTAGTTTAGGCTTTAGGAACTTAGGAATTATAAAAAGGGCCTTACTAGATTTGAAGGAAATTACTGCCAGGTGGTCCTAACGGATGACCTGATGACTCATGGTCCAGAGAAATGACTCGTCACCCTGCTTGTCAAGTACACTGCCTTGTCTATCCTCTTGGGCTTGTAACCGGTCACTTCACGGCTTGTTAGGGGTGACCATGACTCGTGGTCACCAGTCGTTGAGTACACTACCTTACCTCTTCATTTTTCACTCACCTCTTCCCACAACTCATTACTTCCTCCAATGAGTCGTGGTCAGTTTTCGTCGGGTACACTGTCGGTCTAATTTCCCGACTATAAGTCCTTCTCCCACGAGTCACCTGATTACTCGTGGGCTCTCCTCACGAGTTGTGAGATGACTCGTCCTGAGGCTTTAACCAAATTTCCCACTTTTTCCCCGTTTCAACTCCCGGGTCAATCTTTGAGCTCCCGAGGTATAACATAAAAAGTGCTCGTGAATCTTAAAAATCATTTGAAACATGAAGGGGATTGACCCATAAATTAAACATAGAGAATTTCATAAATTGGGTTTCATACACTTGACTTCATTAACTTGAGAAGGGATTTGGGTATTAGAGTGAAGGGAAACTCTTATTCATGATCCTACATACCTGCGTAAGCTGATTCTACACCCTTCCTTGAAAGCCCAAGAGATTTGAGGAAGAACTTGAAGAATTGTAGACTTGATCTCCTATGGGATTCTCTAAACTTTCATGCATGGGAGGGAATAGGTTATAATAGGCTAAACCCTCTTAATATCCTCCTAGCTGAGCTTAAAACAACGTTGTTTAGAGCTTAGGAGCTTAGGAATATGGAAATGTCCTTACTTAAATTGCAAAAAAATTTACTTTACCAGGTGCCACGACTCACACCACAAGTTGTACCTCCATCCCACAACTCTTGGTTACCATCTGTAGTCACCAATGATTTCCCTAAATTCTCTAAAGTTTTCCACGGGTCAGACCACGACTCGTACCACCAACCTACGAGTCGTTAGGTCCACCCGTAGTCAACGCATCTAAGATCCTTAGTTCCTCCTCATGGGTGCAGGCCACAACTCATTTTTTCACCCTATGAGTTGTACCCTGACTCGTTCCCTCAAAATAAATGCAAAAAAGATCCCTTACGACTACTGACCACGGCTCATCCTAGGACTCTTGACACGTTCTCATGAGTCGTACCTTGACTCATTATTAAAAGGCCTCCTGCTGCAGATTCTGACCACGAATAATACCATGAATCATTACTGATGTGCCCGCAAGTGTACGGGTCGTACAAATAATATAGTGGCCCTTTTTAAGAGACGGATGTCGAACCCACAGGGACTGGACCAATTCAGCTAACTATCAAGTTCAAGTGTGATATTAAATGCCGCAAGTGTTGATTATAGAAGTTTTCGATATAGTTTAACTAAGTCTAATTGTGGTCAACGAAATATTCTGAATCCATTCAAGGAGAAACATAGAGTTAAAGAGACGGATGTCGAACCTACGTGGACTGGACCACCAGCGCTAACTATCAAGTTCAAGTGTGATATTAAATGCCGCAAGTGTTGATTATAGAAGTTTTCGATATAGTTTAACTAAGTCTAATTGTGGTCAACGAAATATTCTGAATCCATTCAAGGAGAAACATAAAGTTAAAGCCGGATAATCACGCGATACTACAATTTGCAATTGTTTAAGTATTAAACTATCAATTGTCGTCTTCCTCACATAATTAGAATTGCATGTTCATGGCCTTCCAGCTCTAAACACGACAAACTAGCCTCACTACTACATTGAGAGAGCAGGATGCTAATTCTAGTTCAGGGCAATTAACTACGTGATGTGGTTTATGGGGTTGGTGCTATATTGATTAGGTCCTTCGTACTCTAACCATTTAACCAAACTTAGCTTCACAACTACTTCTTCGGGAAAAGGAGTGACAAATCTAAGCGGTGTCGTTTTCCTCCCATTTTATCAACCAAGCAAGGTATTAGGTATATTTCTATCCTAACCACAAAATCTTATCAAAAGACAACTTGCCTCTTACATTCTTATGTTCTTCCCTAGGTTTTCTTCTCAAGGCATTTGGTTTGCTTAACGTGTGTGTTTTCATGGTGATCAATCATAAAACAACCATAATCAAGAATGCAAAACAAAACAACAATTGATAACTACCCAACACAAATTCGTAGAAACACAATCATAACTCATGGCTTCAACTCCTAGAGGAAGGGTTCTAGCCATTCATGTTTGTAAAACATAAGGAAACATTATTAAAGTAACATCTTACAAGAATTGGTAGAGGAGAAGATGAAAGTGATGAACCCTAGAAGTGAGTTCTTCACTTCTCCTTCAATTTAGGTGGTTTTTCAGAATAAAATCGTGACAAATGATTTTAGGAGCTAAGGGACCCTTATTTATAGTAAATGAGAATTGTGCAAAAATTATACCTGTCAGGAAATGGCTCCGTGTCACGTAGTGTATCGCAGAGCACTCTCCACGACATGGAGGTAATGCGGAAGCACACTCGGAAACTCATGAAATTGTCTCGGCAGCCCCCTTGCCACGTTGGTAGCGTGTCACGCTGCTTGGGAAGCGCGCTAGGTGGCCTTGGTCACAGCCTCGTCACAGTGGGCACGCGTTACAACGTGGGCCGCTTTCGCGCATCTTCCTTGCGGACGTCTGCGTTTTAATTCCGATTCCATGCCTCCACTTCACCCCCTCATGGGATTTGTCCCTCAAATTCATTTTAAACCTACACAAACAAGAACTACCCATGTTGGTTAGTGTATATATTCACATTTACATAAAATTACATGAGATTGCATATAATTAATTCGATAAACAAGACAAAACTAAGTTATAAAGCATCACTTAGCATGCTATTTTGCCCTAGATCACAACCCCACACTTAGTCTTGTTCGTCTCGAACAAACCTTGTACATTTCATGCACATGAAGACTCACACACAACTAATTTAGCAAGATAATTCAAGCTACGACTATAATGACATTTAAGATAGGTAAAAATAACAGCATGCACGATTTAATCATTGAAATGTAATATAACTATGTTAAGATTTCCTAACTTTCAAGAATCGACTTCAATCTTAGCAAACTCTGCAAATCAACTGATCAAGAAATCCAACATGAATTATATCTCATTCAACAGTGTTCCTCACAATAAGAGAGTTACCCATTTTCACATCCATTTTTTTAAATCACAACATGTGTGGGTACATGAATATAATTACCCACTCACAAAGAATTCATGCATCATGTAATGACCCATAAGCTTGCCCTTAGTGTTTTACTCCACAATTTAAGGATGTCTGAACGTAAGATCAAGTAGGACTTTTTAGGTTCTAGTGTAGCTAAGGGACGGGTAGGTACTGCTCGCGCAATAGTGATCATCTTCAAGCGCTTTTAATACATCACATCCCTCACATGCACTTCCCTTCTCTTACTTTTCCTTTTATCTCTTTTTCGCCTTTCCTTTTCCTTTTTTGTTTCATTTATTTAGGCAATTCTTAGCTTATTAGTAAGGAGTTCTATAAGTAACTTTTAACTTAATTTATTTTCATCTCTACTAATACTCAAATCATTTTCAAACAAAGTGCACCCTTGACCTTTCTCAACTTTTACAATCCTGTGCTACTTTCCTTCTTTTCATTCTTCTCACCTCCTTCACTCTTTTCGGATTTTTCCCCTTAAGCACTTAGGAGTTTTGGATCAAGCTCAAGGCTAATGAAAGAGAAAGGATTAAGCTTATGTTGCAGCTATCAAAGAATAGGCTCAAGGCTCAATAACTAGGATTAAATATTCAATGTAGGTAAGGCAAGATTAGATATTTGCTCATTTAAAGGAATGCCTAAATCATTTCCTACACTCACATCCTTCATTTTTACTCTTATAAACACACCAGCAAGTTCTAGACACTCCACAATAGCATGAAATAATCGAAAACTTACACTCACAAACATATTGCTCAATTCAAGACACATTCGGCCAGACCTTTACTCGCCTAATCACAAGAATTCATAATTAAGCTTCAATCACATCGAGTCAAATTCAAGAGCCTAAGTGTCTCAAACAAAGTTATACACTTCTCACATGCTTTAACACTAACCACATTTGTATCTCACAATCATGGGAGTAAAGAACATAATAATAACATCAAGCCATCAATTAGCTACGGGTTCAAAACCAAAACTCTATTGACTAATTTTCCTCAAGACGGTCGTCATCCATCCATCGCCTGAAACAATCCCTAACTTTGACTAAAAACATTATATACAGTAAATTTTTTTATTCTTCGGTTCAAAGACCCCCGTCGGAAAAGACCCGAAAATAAAAACCAACGGTGATGAAGTCACGCTTGACTCACAAAAATTTTTTCAAATATTTCTCATTGCCATTACATTCACTACAAATCGTTAAGCACAAAATTTGAAATTTTCCTCACCCCACACACCTAAATCCTGCTATGTCCTTATAGCATCAAATTAAAATTAAAAGGATGAGAAATACCCCGAGCCTCTATGCCTACCTAACAACATGCTTAAGTTATCATGTGTGCTTTTGACCTCACACTTCTTCTTCCATGCTTTTTAGCTTCCTCTCCACGGGTACTGTACTTCCTTCCATATGTGCTTAACTTTCCACCAAAAACACAAACACAATGAAAATAACAAAATCAACACCAAAAAAAGCTCATACTGCACTGTGGGTACCTTGCTGCCTCCTGCGCGCCTATTTTGGCTGTCAGTGTGGATGACGTGGATTGTACTTTTCAGGACATCCTCATACCTCAGTTCCCATTCGAGAACCATCTCCTTTTCTTTGCTTATTAGAGGAAACAACCTCCAGTCTGTAACTCTCTTCCTCCAACTTCTTCACACTTTGAAGCCCTTTATCGACTCGACCGAACACTTGTCATTACCTTTTGGCCATGCACTCCGTGGGAATCCTCCACCCCACACTCATCTCTGACAACACACTAACCTGACAAAGGCTTCTGTAGTGTGTATGGGTTGATTTCTTGGTATACTGGGAAGAGTTCTTCTTCATCCTCACCTCATTTTCGTGGTCCATGCTCTCAAGTCAATCACAAGCCCTAAGTGGGCTGCCATGAATGGCCGTCCAAGATTAAGGGTACCTGGTCATCAAGCTGAAAATCTAAGATAATAAAACTGGCAGGTATAATAAACTTACCTACTTTTATGAGAAGGTCCTCTATTATTCCATCGGTGTCACTCGCGACTTATTCGCCAACCGCAACATCAACCTTGTTGGCCTTTGCTTCAACCCCTGTGGTGTTGAATAAAGATAGGGCATTAGATTAACTGCTGCCCCTAATCACACAAAGCTCTTAGCACCTCAAACTTTTTACTAATTTGTATGGGGGAGGGTAAAACTCCCTGGTCTTTGAGCTTCTTCTAATCTTGCTTAATACCTTGTGACTACACTCCTCCGTCGTTGCTACTGCCCGAACATCCAATTAACTGGATTTGTTCGCACACGCTTTTCAAGTATTTAGCATACTTGGGCATTCCTGCAAAACATCAATAAGAGGCAATTTATGAAGTTCTTTGAACTCTCAAAGAACTTTTGAAGCATTCCTCCTCCTTGCTCTTTCGACCCTAAGGAATGGTGGTGGTGGTGGTCTTGTGCTGGCTGCAATGAAGATTGTGCATTTTGTATCCCAGCACTCTGATTTTCCTTGTCGGTGGATGGTCCCTGCCCACCCAACTCCGCCGCACCCGCCTTTTCTTGTTGGCCCCGCATCGCCTAATTGCTTGCCGCTTCTAAGACCGATGGCATTGATCTGTTTGCTAGGATCTGCCGTTGGTAATCCCCCTGCGATCTCATGTTTTGAGCAGCTGCCATCTGACCCATTTGTTTTTCAAGACAGGGAGGCCACTTGCCGATTCTTTAGTCCTGCCATCTCGCCCATTTCCGCTAACCGAGTCCGGGTCTCCATGATTTTATGCAATGTTTCCTCAATACTGCTGCTCAACTGACCATCATTCTACCTATTTTGCTGATACTACCGGTGTTGAGGTTGCCGATAACTTTGCTTTTGGTTTCCACCCCAAGAAAAATTTGGGTGGCCCCGCCAATTTCGTTGTACAGCCTAAAATTCTCGATTGTTCCGCCGCACATTCCCAACAAAATTGACTGATTCTGGATTGGCTTCACAAGATTCTACATTGTGCCCATTATTACCACAAATTTCACAATTCAACTTGGAGCTTGTCAACCGCATTAAGCCGGGGCTCAGCTTGTTGGTTCATACTGGCTTATTGAACTGAAATATCATCTCGAAGGCCGAACGGCTACAACCGTATGGCCAAGGCATTCATTCCATCTACCTCACAACCCCATCTCTTTCCTGCCCTCTCGATGACTTGCTGTGCCACTCTGGATTTCCTTTAGCAATTCTGTTCAACAAAGTGTACAACTCATCATAAGTCTTCCTGCTTGCCCACCCGATGCGTAGTCTAGTAATGTTTTCGTGTGTGGGTCTAGAATTTCTACAAAGGTATGAGCCAGCACTTCATTTGATTGCTGGTGATGGGGACAGTCTCTCAATAAGACCTGAACCTTCCTGCCAAATATAAATTCTCAATGCTTCGCTTGAAACTCGCATTTCACTTCTCAACTTTGCGCTTGCTTGAAGGAAAGAATCTGATAAGGAACTTTCAGCCAAATCATTCCACGGTTATGGAGTTCTCAGGCTCATCCTTTTTCAACTACTTTTTGCCTCTCCAACAATAAAATGGGAAGAGGGTAAGCTGACATAATCTCGTGGACATGCCGATGGGGACAAACGTGTCACTAATCTCAAGAAAGTTCTCTAAGTGCCGATGCGGGTCCTCGCTAGCCATCCCATGAATTGACCACTAGAATGTAACAACTGCACCATGTTCTGCTTCAATTCAAAGTTCTCCAGGCTCCAGTTTACGGATCTAGAGTTCACATTAGTTGCTTGTGGGATTACCACTTCGCGAACGGGTCTTGCCGCCATTGCTTCCGTTGACAATTGTGCTTGTCCTGCGGGTGGTTGTTGTTGTACCTTTTCCTGAAGTCTTCACTCTTTTCTCTAGAGCTATTCTCCTTCGCAAATGGATTTGACGTTCAGGTTCAAGCAACGGTCTCCACGTTTTCTCTATTCTTAAACTTCCGCCGCAAAGCATAACCATACCCGCACAAGTCGTACTAAGACCAAGTTTCTAACACTTAAGGAAATTCTAAAAATCACAAAAATAGATAAATTATCAAAACTTCGCCGAGTCCCCGGCACGGCGCCAAAAACTTGATGTGCCTGTAAGTGTACGGGTCGCATAAGTAATATAGTGGCCCTTTAAGAGCTGGATGTCGTAACCCATGCGGATCGACCAATTCGCCTAACTATCGTCTAAGTGTGATATTAAATGCCACAAGTGTTTATTATAGAAGTTTACGATATAGTTTAACTAAGTCTAATTGTGGTCAACAAAATACTCTGAATCCATTCAAGGAACAACATGAGTTAAAGCTTATAATCATGCGATACTACGATTTGAAATGGCTTAAGTATGAAACTATCAATTGTCGTCTCACATATTTAGAATTGTATGTTCATTGTCTTTCGAGCCTATAAACACGACAAACTAGCCTCACTACTACATTGAGAGGGAGGATGCTAATTCTAGTTCGTAAGCAATTAACTACATGGATGTGGCTTGATGGTGTTATGCCATTGATTAGGTCCTCTCGTACCCCAACCATTTAACCAAACTTAGCTTCACAACTACTTCTTCGAGTGGTGGAGTGACAAATCTAAGCCGGTGTCTTTTTCTCCTCCCATTTTATCAACCAAGCAAGGTATTAGGTATATTTCTATCCTAACTACAAAATCTTATCAAAAGACAACTTGCCTCTTACATTCTTATGCTCCTTGTGTTTTCTCAAGTATTTGCCTAAGTTTAACGTGTGTGTTATCATGGTGATCAATCATAAAAACAACCATAATCAAGAATGCAAGACAAAACAACAATCGATAACTTAATTCCAACACAAATTCGTAAAAACACAATTATAACTTCATGGCTTCAACTCCTAGAGGAAGGGTTCTCGCCATTCATGTTTGTAAATCTACAAGGAAACATTATTAAAGTAACATCTTACAAGAATTGGTAGAGGAGAAGATGAAAGTGAGGGAAATCCTCTTGTGGGGTGAGTTCTCTCCCACATCTCCCTTCACTCCTAGGTGGTTTTTCAGAATAAAACCGTGACAAAATGATTTTAGGAGCTAAGGGACCTATTTATAGTAAAATGCAATCGGGTAAAATTATGCCTTGCCGCGGAATGGCTTCGTGTCACGGAGTGTATCGCGGAGCACTGCCGCTGTGACACGGAGGTAACGCGGAAGCACACCGGAAACTCATGAAATTGTTTCTCGGCAGCCCCTTGCCGCATTGGCTGGCGTGGCACGCCGCCGGGGCAGCGCTAGGTGGCTCGGGTCGCGTGTGCCTCTGCCTTCCGTGGCACGTTGCCAACGCGCAGGTGGGGCTGTTTGGCTCATCTTCCTTGCTGACATTTATGTTTTAATATTGAATCCATGCCTCCACTTCACCCACTCATGGATTAGTCCTCAAAATTCATTTTTTAAACTCAAAAAATAAGAACTAATCATGTTGGTTAGTGTATATATTCACATTTACATAAATTATGAGAATGCATATAATTAATTGATAAACAAGACAAAAACTAAGTTATAAAGCATCACTGGGCATGCTATTTTGCCCGAGATCAATTCATCCTTTTCAATATCTCGTACTACGAGTCATTATGAGTCGTTTTTTTCAACATTTTTTTGCCGATCACGCTTAAATCCAAAGTCTAGTCTTAGAAACCTTCGGGGTATTACAATATTCTCCCTTGAGAATATTCATCGTCGAATGTTGGAAAACATACTGAATAACAAGGGAAAGGAACTACCATCCCAAATACTAATTATCTAAAGTCGGTGAACCGAGCCTGAGCACTTTGACTTCATTCAAGATGCACGACCAACCCGGAATTCTTGAATCACACATACACAAGCACTAACATAAATGAAACTGGGAGACATGAACTAGACATGAAACTGAATAGAGTACTATGAGGAAACTGGTACCTCAAGCCCGAACTAAGACTAAGGGAAAAGATATGGGTATTTAGCCATATTTTGCTTGATTCCCACATGCCTCCTCGACAAGCTGATTTCTCCACGTAACCTTACCAAGCTACTTCACCATCAACTTCGAACCTGACGATCAAGGATTTCAACTGGAACCTCTTCATAGCTAAGACTATTCTTTACACCAATGCTCTCTATCTGAACCAATGCAGGATCACCAATGCACTTCTTCAAGAGCTACATGAAAAACTAGATGCACCGATATGCTAACTCATGGGAAACTCCAAACTCATCGGCCACCTTGCCAACACGCCTCACAATCCTGTACGGGCCAAAATACCGGGGACTAACCTCTCCTTTCTTCAATCACATCACTCCTTCACGGAGATACTTCCGAAACACCTAATCATCAACTTCAAAATTTGAGTTCTCTCCTTCCTCACATCCACATAGACTTTTGACGACTTGCAAGATGTTTTCAACCCTTCTCTTATAAGTTGAAATTTCTCCATGGCTCCCATGAATCGAATCTCGCCCTATCAACATAGCTTCACCTACTTCAAACCAACTAATAAAATCACACCTCCGCCCATAAAAGAACCTCAAAAGGGGCCATCTGAATGCCGGAGTGATAGCTATTGTTATATGCCAAATTCAATAAGAGGCAAATGATCCTCCTAACTATCTTTGAAGTCAATCACACATGCTTTTAACATATCCTTCACGAAGTCGGAATGGTCCACTCAAAATTCTCGGACTCATCCGTCTCCGGTGAAAAGTCATGAAAGTTGCTTGGACTTGAGTACCAAGTCCCTTCTCAAAACGACTCCCCCAAAATCAGGAAGTGAACTCGAGTACCTCTATCTGATATGATGGACAAGATAACACTCATTCTTCGAACTAACTCCGAATATACAATTTAGCATAATCCTTCGCGAGTGTTGTTTTGACCGCAGAAATGGGCCGCTTTAGTCGCCTTGTCTATAACCACCCAAATAGGGTCATACTATCGACGTGTACGAGGCAACCCCGTGATGAAGTCCATATATTGACTTTTTCCACTTCTAAGTGGGAATCGATGTCTTGTAGCACACCAGTCTTTGATGCTAAACTTTGACTTGCTGGCAGTTTTAACACTTAGCCACAAACTCGCTATGTCCTTATTCATGCCATTCCACCAATAGATTTCCCATAGGTCACGCATATCTTGGTGGCACTGGATGTATAGAATATTAAACTATGAGCCTCATGCAACATCCGCCGCCAAATCATCAACATCCGTAACACACAAATGACCTTGATATCGAAGTACACCATCTCCCTTTAAGAAGACTCTACCTTCTCGACTAAATACTTCCTTAATTTACCAAAATGGGTTCCTCATCTTGTCTAGCCTTTGACCTCAAATAAAGAAGATTTGAGGCATTCAACAAAGACACCACCATCCGTTGAATCAACAAGGCGAATCCCTAATTGCGCAAGCCTATGGACATCCTTCACTAACTCTTTCCTTCCATCCTCTACATGATAAACACTCTCCATGGATAGCTTGCGCAGCATCCGCTACTACATCGCCTTGCCTGTGATGATAAAGGACACCATGTAATAGTCCTTGAGTAGCTCTTAACCACCTCCTTTGTCGAAATTCAAGAGCCTTATAAGTGAACACATACTATAAGACTCTTGTGGTCCGTGAGCACATCTACATGCACTCCATACAAGTAATGCCTCCATATCTTCAAGGCAAACACCACCGTTTCCAATTTTGGTCATGTGTTTGGTAATTCTTCTCATAAATCTTAAGCTCTCTAGAGGCATACGCAATGACCTACCATGCCGCATCAACACACAACCAAGACCAACCTTAGAGGCATCACAATATACCACTTCTAATCCATTTGTATCCTCGTGTAGGGTCAATACGGGCTGAAGTGAGTCGAGCCTTAAGCTCTTTGAAAACTATTTCACAGTATCCAACCACTGAAATTTGACTTTTTCTCGGGTCAACTAGTCAACTGCACGCAATGGATGAAAATCCTCAACAAACCTTCTCAGAGCAGCTGTGTAAACCTAAGAAACTCTTGATATCCGAAGGACTAACTGGTCTAGGACAATTCTTCACATCTTCTATCTTTTGGGAGTCCACTTGTACATCCTCACTTAACACTACATGACCCAAAAATGCTATTATGTTCAGCCAAAACTCACACTTGCTGAATTTAGCAAACAACCAACGATCCTTAAGAGTTTGTAGCACAATCCTCAAATGAGCGACATTCTCCTCCTAGCTCGAGAATATATGAGAATGTCATCTATGAATATAATCCATGTACAAATATGGCTTGAACACCTATTCATCAATCCATAAAAGTTGTAGGGGCATCTATTAGTGCCTAAGACATAACTACAAACTCACAAAGGACTCATACCGAGTCCTAAAGGTCAGTTTTTGGGATGTCACTCTCCCTAACTCTAAGCCGGTGATAACCTACCTAAGGTCTATCTTTGAGAAAACATTTAACACTGGGTTGTCAAACAAGTTGTCAATTCTGGGAAAGGATACTTGTTCTTGATTGTAACCTTTTTCAACTGCCTATAGTCAATGCACATACAAAAGATCCATCCTTCTTTCCAACAAAGAGAGACACTCAGGCACCCTTAGCCGTGATTTTCTAGGTTCGATGAATCCTCATTCAAGATCTTTCAATTGCTCCTTCAACTTTAGCTTAAATGGAGCCATTTTGTATGGAGGAATAGATAAGGCTGCATATCGGAAGAAGGTCATACCAAAGTCAATCTCCCACTCAGAGGAACTCTGTAAATCATCTCGGGGAAAACCTCCGAATACTACACACTATAGAACCGAATGGAGAGTCAGGTCTCTACGTAGCATCCTTAATCTGAACTAGATGGTAAACCTAACCCTTAGAAATCATTCTTCCGGCCTAAGGTAGGAATATAGCGACCTACAAGCACAATCAACTACTCCTTCCACTCTAGGATTGACTCACCCCAAAACCAAAACTCTACCACATGGGTTCAACAATTTACTGAGGCATAACATGCATGTAGTCAATTCATGCCAAAGATAACATCAAAATTGTCATATCTAACTGTACTAAATCTGCCGAGTTGACTTTCCAAGAACAAAGGACAGGCATTCTTGTATACTAGCCGAGCTATACTGAGTCACCGATCAGAGAGAATGGTATAGTTCTCGATAGATTTAGACCGATTCCAAACTACTAGAAACATAGGAATCACAAAAGATAAGGTAGCCCTCAGATCTAACAATGCATAAATATCAAGATGAAATACTCGTAACATACCAGCGACTACATCTCGGGAGAGACCTGCTCCGACGAGATGAGGCTTCAAACTGTTTCGACATCACTCACCAATCGCACTAGTGGATGCACTCCTATCGAGCCAGCATGCCTGTGGAGCGGCTAACCGGTGGCTAGGTCTCGACTATACCATGGGACTCCGTCTTCGTCAAGGGTAGTCTATGAGCATATAATCGGGCTTCCGCACCCAAAACATGCCCTCGAACTCAAGCATCGACCGGTGTGCTCCTACCACAACTATCACAAACTAGAATGTTGGGCTCCACCGACTACCTCGACCTCATATTCCTGATGCCCCTCCTCCCCGATCATGCATTGACCTCGATGGAATACACATGAAGACGCTGGCCGATGACTCCGGTAGGACGTGCCGGTGATGTTCACCCGCACTCGTGCCGAGAAGCTAAAATTATCTGCCCTAGCCTTTTGGCCTCTCTTGTCTCCTCATTCGCACCACTCATCTACTGAACATACAAGAACAATCGAGAAAAGTTAATGTCCCGATGTAGCATAGTGGTCCAAGACTTGAAAGCAAGTAACTGGGCCACCCTATTCACAAATTCTGTTCCCGAGCCCTATGATCGACCACCACATCTCCGCACATACTTGACAAACCAGGAACTTAAGAGCATACCGGATGGTCATGTTGTTCTACTAAATTCACAATATCAGTCGCCTTGATCTCCTCATTTCTGGGGAAAGAATCTTTTTGAGAATGCGTGAGAAACTCATCCCAACTAATGGGACCCACTTTGACTCCCTCAGCCTATCCTTCCACTACCGTGATCAAATATGGCGACCACCTGATAAGAGGCTAGGTCTGCACACTCATTTCTTGTCACCCCTATAATCTGGGTGACCTTTCCTGGATCTCCTTAATGAACTGGCGCGGGTCCTCATCCACTCTCGACCTAAACACAAGGGGATCCACTTCAACAGGAAATTCCCACTCGAGCCGCCGCGCATTTCCATTCTGAGGAATATGAGTCACTGCCTGGCTAATTGACCTGAGTGGTCAACGTTTGTGCCAACATCTGGATAGCAGCCAAAATTAGCATAGGCAACTCGTCAGCACATGATCCGCTGGCCGATAGGCTTGTCAGTGCCTATCTCCATTGCTATCCTCGTGGCCATTTGTTTATTTTGCCATTCTTCTTCCGTTAACTCAGAGGGAAGGCATGATCTTTAAAGTGTGTATAGAACGAGTTAGAAGTATAGAGAGATACTTCATCGCATGGCATAGATCATGAAAGAAAAGAAAATTTCCCAAAATGTTTCTGCGCCCTCTTCGGCTATAAGTGTGGCGTGCTTCACATCCATGAAAAGACTCTATTTAACATGGCTTTCAGACACCCTTAGGACATGCACTGGAACCTTGCTCTGATACCAAATTTGTCACGACTCAAACATAGGCCCGTATTTAGACATGAAACCAAGAACTACAATGGGTCTGTAAGCTCTGACCTACGGCATGAACATGAAAACTATAGCTCAAATACACAAATTGGAAAAAAACTATGAAGGTCCTTGAAGGATGAGGACTCACCAATAATACTATCTGGGCTTAACTCTGGAAACCGCGCGATCGATCGAGTTTGAATGTTTGAGCCTATATTATGAAATGATGTATATAGAGTATGCAATACATTTCTGAATATACTAAGTATGTATAAGTAAGACAGGCTAAGCAAGTATAAACTGAAAACATGCATAACATAAATCATATCATTAAAAGATTCTGAGAGTAAGGATTGTATGTTGATATATGAAAACATGAATAGACATAAGATGAACTCCTTATATCAATAGAATGACCCAAAGATGAAACTAATATTCATAAGTAAACCGATAAACTGATCATTGGGTCAAATTCACTGATAACATAATATCATAACTGATACTATGCACAACTAAAATCTCATGAGAAACAATGGGAGACTCATAATATAACCGACACTATCACCATAGAGCTTACGTGATCCCAACTATTAGCAATCAAGTGGGTAGAGCTGCCCAAAGCCTTGCTAGGGCTAAGGGTGCTACCATGATATCAATATCAAGCTGAAAGCCCATTCGGCAAAGGGAAGCTCACAAGGAGGCCGTAGTAATCAATAATCCTACGTTGGCACGTAGCCTGAGACTCAGGTTTTCCCGTAACTCCTAGCCTACCTGCCAGACACTCGCTCCCAAAAACGTGCAAATGCTCTCCATCATTTTTCAATGAAGCTGATAATATAATAACATACCACAAGCTGAACGTGGGAGTATTGACTCCAAAACCATGTGGTAAGCTAATATTATAAAACTTAAGTAAATCATGAAACATACTTACTCGTGTGGGCCCGCCCAAAACTTTAACATATTTCTGGAGATATACTTTGATAGTCAAAAGCATGGATTCGCATATGCAATCATAAACATTTTTAATGCTAGATGGCTCTCTGCTACTTGAAAACATTAATTATAACTTGACATTTCATGAAACTTACATAATTGGGCAAAATTCTTTCTTAGAACTTGGAAATCATTGATTTTATAATCATCACTTAAAACCGCTCATGAATCTTAAAATATCATTTGAAACATGAAGGGAATTGAACCATAGAAAGATCATAGAGAATTTCATAAATTGGGCTAACTCCATAGAATTATACACTTGAATTCATGAACTTGAGACACGGGGCATGAGAGTGAAGGAAAACTCTCATTCATGACCCTACATACCTGGGTAAGTTGATTCTATACCCTTCCTTTAAAGCCCAAGAGATTTGGGAAAGAACTTGAAGAATTCTAGACTTGGTCTCCTTGAGATTCTCTAAAATTGCATGGCATGGAGGGAATAGGTTAGAATAGGCTAAATCCTTTTAAAATCCTCCCACCGAGCCTTAAACCACGTAGTTTAGCTCTTAGAAGTTTAGAAATTATGAAACTTCCCTTAGTTAAATCGTAGAAAATTTTATCCGCAGTGCCACGACCACCATGAGTCGTACTCATCCCATGACTCGTGGTCAGCACTCTGTAGTTACCTCTGATTTCCCTGACTTCTTTGAAGTTTTCCACTGTCGACTGCAGACTCGTACCACCAACATATGAGTCGTTAGGTCCACCTATGGTCAATGCTTCCAAGATCCTAGTTCCTCATCACTTTGTGTAGGCCACAACTATTGTTTCACCCACAGTCGCACTGACTCATTTCCTCCAAATTGATGCACAAAGATCCCTTATGACCACGACCACGGCTTGTCCTACGACTCTCGACATGTTCCCAATGAGTCATACCCTGACTTGTTACTGTGCACTCCGCCGCGTATTCTCGACCACGACTAATACCACGACTCATTACTCCTTTCCACAACTCGTACCACGAGTCATTCTGAGTCATATTTTCAATATTTTTTTTGCTGATCACACTTCAAACATCCCAGTTCAGTCTTACTTAACCTTTGCGTATTAAAGCATCTGACCAAATTAAACAAGCAACTGCAACAAAATTGAGCAAATAGATACAATAAAATTGCTGCATTTGTACATCTTTTTGAGTCTATGTTCTATCACTATCACAACTTGAAATTCGTGTTGTTTCACTGATACAACTTTCTAAAGTTTGGGGTGTATCACCGATACACCACCATCAGACGTTGATGGCAACAATTTTGTTATATCTATTTGTCAATTTTATTTGTAATTTGCTTAATTTAGTTGGATACACTATATTTATTCGTTCAATCTAGTTGTATCAACACTATTTTGTTGGATACACTAATAGCCAAGTCAATCAGACGATATCGCTGTATTTTCAATTTTGAGTATATACATGGGCGTATTAGTGTATATATCACTTAAATTTTATGACATACACTTATATCATCAAGAAATCATCATAAAATTAGATCTATAATAAATTAATTAAGATAATCTGCGAGAGAGAAAGAGACATGAGAGAAAGAGAGAGGTGAAAGAGAGAAAGGAGATAGGCGAGAGGGAGAGGGTAAGAGGCGAGAGGGGAGAGGCGAGCAAGAGAGGGAGAGAGGAAAGAGAGATGGATTTTCTATGAAAATGATAATTGTTGCTAAATTTAGAATATTTTAAAATTAGCTATGTATTATATAAATATAGGGCAAATTTAATAGATAGTAGTAGTTTGAAACATAATTACCATTAGTAGTTATAATTTACATAATTATAATTCATAGCTATAGTTTTTAGACAAAAGAAAATCTCTCTCACCTCTCCTCGATCTGGCCTCGCCTCTCTTTCTCTCTGCCTCTCCCTCTCTCTTCCCCTTTCTCTCTCTCTTGCCTCTCTTATTTAACTTACTTGCCTCTTTGCCCTCCCTTGTCCTCTCTCGACTCCCTCTCGCTCTTCACTCTCACCCTTTCTCCCTCTTTTTGTATATTGTATTTTTACTCTCTGTGTGTTTATTCTGTATTTCTATATTTTTTGAAGGGTATCAGGAAACTGTGGCTTTACTGTATTCATACATACATTTAGGTTGTATCCTCTCTCTCTCCCACTCTCGCCTCTCTTTCTCTCTCTCGTATTTTGTATTTTCACCTCTCTCTATACTTGTATATTTTTGGGGTGTTAAGAATTGTATTTGTTGTTGTATACATACGTGCATTTAGGTTATATCCTCTCTCTCACCTCTATCTATATTTATTCTATTGTCACGCCCCGACCCCGGGCCTAGGTATGGCTGGTATTCGAACTCATTGTCAATTAAAGGAACCGTATAACATGGTTTACATCATGAGCATACCTCTAATCATAAGAGGAGTATAGATAGACTTAATCTATTAAAATTAAAGTACTCAAATTATAGAAAAGACTTGCCAAGTTTTACATTAACATGAATAGTAATCTATGAAGCCTAAACATAATGGGGTAACTGCTTTACGGGGACAAGGCACTTGTCATATCTTTTAAATCAAAATCTAATAAAGCCGAATAAAGACTAAGCCGAAACAAGTGGGGCTCACCAATAGCTTAATGAAATAGAATCTAGTATACAGCTCAATCATGGCATGAGGTACTGAGTTCATTGTAAAATAATACAGCGCCCCGATAAAAGGGGAACGTGGAGTACATAGAATCAAGCGCAAGTATATGTGGAACGCGGGTACATAGTACCATACTATATGTGAAGTATAAATGAAACATAAACATACCGGAGCACAGACAGGAAAACCAAAAGTATAAACATGCTATGAAGGAAATCAAGAATATGAGATCAATAGGTTGACATTTTTAAAATCACATTTTTTTCATCATCACTCATTATTTCATTGTGGGAGGTCTACTTTAATCGACATAAACCACCATGTAAACACGAAGTTCAATTCCTTCCGCTTGCTCACTAAGGTCATCTCATACCTTGTTGTAATATGAGACGTATATAATATAGTTTGCTAGTAAGGATCCAAATCAGCCCATACCAGGAGCATTTTGGAGCCACCCGAACTAATGAAAACGATCCATCATACAACATTGGCATACGTAGTTTAAGTCATGAAGCCGTCTCGGTTAATAGAACTACTCGCTTTCATTACATAACATGATTTACTTAAAATCATATTTAAGCAAACGTTTATCATCATAAGTCATCATCATATCATGATCATAGTTTACCATTGTCATAAGACCTAAATTCATAAGTCCTCATATCATAATATTTTTATAAAAATCATTGAAACTTCTTGGATAAGGAAAAATCGTAATATATAAAAGCATTGAAACTAGTCTTGTAAAGGAAAAATCATAGTTCATTAAATCATTGAAACTTTTCATAAGAGGATTTTGTAGAACTCATAGAAAGATCAAGAAGGATCATAAACATACATAGGAACTCATGGGTAAGAATGATCAGTAAAATGTGGTGTAGAAACTCATGGAAATTCAGGAATGAATAATCATTAACATATCATACTTAACCTTAACCCAAACAATACAAGAAGAAGGAGAATTTCATAAGTGTTCCCGTAGTGATTCATCAAACTCCGATTTTGAAGGAAAATCACATCTTTCATAATTTTATAATTTCGTGTAGAAAATCAAAAAATTCTAGGAAAAGTGGTACCATAAAGGATGAGTATATAATATGGAAGTCTTGGATTTCATAAAAATCGATAAGATCAAGGAATAAGGTTTACCTGCACCTAACTCATACTTGGAGGAAAAGATCATAGACATGAATAACATAGAGGGGAAGAACAAATGAGGTTCCCATACATAGAGATAACCTTAAATACCTTAAGAAACTACAAATATTGAAGAAGAATTTGATCTTGGAAGGAAGAAAGACCACAAGAACCTTTCTTGAACCTTGGAGATAAGTTCTCTCAAAAACTTAGATTTTACCGTAGATTCTTTCTTAGGAAATATAATCAATTGTTAGAATCACTTAAATATCATGAGAGTATGATTACCTTGATGTGAGGAGGTATTTTCTCCTTGATGGATAGTGGGTCTCTGCTAAAAATCATGTCTTGGACCCTAAAAAGTGAGTTCTTATTTACTAGATATAGGAAGATGATTTTGATGTTAGAATCATGAAGAAATTCATGGATTTATGTTGTAAGATCATGGAGAATACTTATATAGCCTTAAGAGGGTTGAAGAGAGCTCGGGAACCGAGAGGTTGATCTAGAAAGCGTAAAATAACAAAAGAATGGTTTATGGCGCTTAAAAGCCCCGAACCCCAAAAGGATAGACCATGGTTTAGGTTGATGTTCTATGGACTCTTCCATCAAATTTAGGTGAAAATTAACAAGTTTTATGTCATTTTTTATGGATCACAGTACGAACCATCCTTCTATTTCACGGCCATCATTCTGCCCAGAACCAACAGTTGCTCCACTAAAATATCCATAACGTTTTACTCTTAATTCGAATTAACGAATCTGGTGGATTTGGAAAGAAGACTCAAAAAACTTTAATTTGATAGGTCATGAGACATAAAACTCTTCATATAATGGGAGGAATGTATATTTGAAGACCCTTTGTAGGAACTTATACGAAAACTCACTCGGTAGGAAGGCTCTCAATTCAATTTTGTGCTAGAGGTTTCTTATGACCTTAACTTGTATCCAATGCACTTCCCACAATTAAGAATTAATATTAGCACATACAGTTTCAATAAAAATACATCGGGTTCGGCTTCATCACGCTTCAGTTAGTAATTGGCAAAGGATGGACCATCCTTTTGATTGATGTACCGCTCTTTCACCATCTAAAATGTTCAAAGACCCAACACAAAACTTGGCATCAAACGACAACCATTTGAAAAACCTTCCTTTTGATTGATGGTCCATTGTTTGGATCGTCAAAAATATTCAGAGACTTATTACATTTTGATCCTCAATCGATGGTAGAATATGACGGCCCATGCATCTAATACACAATACGTGCATTCAATCTTCATTTTTTGTACGCGATTTCCGAAATGCTTCACTTCCTCAACTTACCACTTCTGGTCACTTCTTTTCTTGGAAAAAGGACTTCACTCACCATGATCATCCTTCGAAACACTTACCAATCATTAAAATTTTTTCAGGTCGGCTTTATCTACATACATAGAATCGTTCAAATCTTAGTATGATAGTACGAGGTGTTACAATATCTCTCCCTTGGAATCATTCATCCTTGAATGATGGTTACGGGCACTAACAAATTCTAATTCTAGAATTTTTCCAAAAAAATTTCAGTAGAGTTTTCTTTGTAACTAGAGTTATCCTAAATTCTCAAACTCGTGTCAGCTAACCAGAAACATTATTATAAGCCTCACGGAGCATCACATAGTGCTTAACATGAAAATATATAAGACACATGGCTCCTTGGCCCATTTTAAAGCATCAAAAGGAAATTCTCCCTACAACTTACCTGCACTGCTCACCATCATAGACATCATCATCATAAGGAATTTTATAACATTCTCTTAAAGAAGTAGTAGGCACTAGTCATATTCTACTTAAGGTTAGGATAGATATCTAGTAGTAGGGTTTCTAACATAGAGCATAGCATAAGACATAAGGTTGTTGATCGCGAGTAGCGTAACATGGGATATGACTTCATGGGATCATAAAGAAAGGATAATACCTCTCATCACTATCATCATCATAATTATACTTGTAACATATCATAAAGCAGATAATTCTCTACTATCATCATCATAATTATACTTGTAACATATGAGGTTAATGAAAAAACTATACGCATGAACTATAAGACGTTAGGGGATGGAATATTAACATAGCTTTGAGCATACAATCCATTGGCCATGGATTCGTAGAATGTTGCTGGCATAGCTTGCAGTACAGGTCATTTCATCGCAAAGCATTATCATAAAGCATGAGTACGTTGGATATATGATGCGAACAAAGGCACATTAAGTAATTCTCATCTCGGCCAAGGATCAAGTGGAAACAATTAGCTCTCATATCATTCTTGGCTCCATATATAGCCTTCAATGTCCTAATTTTTTTCCCTAAAACTTTCATGAACACTACTTTTTTGGTCCATAAATTAGTGGTCGCTCCTAAGCATTTCTAAAGTTCAACAAGATTTCTTTTTTCTAAAATTATCCCAATGAATAATATTTATCCTTATCACTGTAACCAAACCTCCTAGAACTCCAAGCGAAGAAGTCCCAAATGCAAGAATTGACACATTCATCAATACGACATTCAAGCCTAATACTATATATATTTCATTACTCCCTTCGCAATAAAACCATCCAAAAGCTTATGTCTTCTAAAATTCCCTACTATCAACAACCATTCAAGATCATATAAGGAGGTGTGAAATACTTTCATCTAATCACTACACATAGTTAAAGACTAACTTCCTTCACTTCCCGCATTCTAACTTTTGACAAAACAAGTGTACCTATTATTGCCAACAAAAGGGGAATGTCTACTTTCCAAATACCATAAACCACATTATAAGAGAGAGTTATTAGAGTAATAGAGCATAAGCATGAGCCTCATGAAATACTACTGGAGGTCTAAGTTTGGTCATAAGAATGGGGTATGAAGAAAGTTCCACCTTTTGGAGTATAATTGTAAAATCAAATGGAATATCGTTCAACACACTGAATCTCATCATTACATCATTATCCTAACTGGAACTTACCGAGCAGAACCATAGTACGAATACTTCATACACCAATCACATGGGGTAAGGAATAGGGAATCACTTTGAGCGTAGATAAGACGTAGTTGCATGGAAAAGGGAAATTAATACCTTTGTTCTTAATTTCACTATGGGTTCATAAATCTTTCTGAGAGAAGTTAGCACTACACAAACCGCTCTTCCTTATGGTTCACATCTTGGTGTTTCCATGGGCATCATGATCATGAGAGAATGCATAGGCATAGACATGACATGAATGCGTAAAACATTAGTTGAGCGTTATCTTGACAAAGTATTGGGATTTCATTAGAACGAGGATAGTTCATTATCATTGTTTCTTCTCAGAGTTCTTTACTATCTCGGGATATGTGATATGTTTAGGTACTTTACCTATCCACTCCCCTTAGTTTAAAAGCTACATTCTAAGTCTATGGACCCCTTATCTAAATAGAGTCTTAGAGCATCATTTTCAGTCTTCCTTACTCCGTGCAACTCTTGCATTGAACATAGTTGGAAACCTTTCTACATGTTTATCGATGAAAGAAAGTCTCCTTACTCGTATTATAGTTATATTACTCTACATGGTAGTTGTATCAATATATATTCCTAGCTGTCGCACTCTCTTATGGAATACGTTCATGGATACTATAAGTCAAGGTAGGGTTTTCTTCCTATATATCTCTTAACTTCCTCCCCGCCTCTAAGGCTATCATTATATAACTTATACTCTTATTGTCTTTGTTATCCGCTTCCCTTATAACCTTAACAATATGATTACAGAAGTTTTACTCACATCATATCTTCAAATTTCTATCCACCAAATTCAGATGAGCTTCAAAATTATAATAAAAGGCATAACATCATCCGTCTATTATCTTCTCACTTTAGCTCTTGGGATGGGAACACTGTGATTATACACTCTAGTATTTCTCCACCTTCTCTACGACTCAAAATACTAAATTAGGCACACATGGAGTCTTAAAAGCTTAGTATCTTATCTAACAATATACCTCATCAGGCCACACCATCTCCTTCATAATTTTTAAGATTTATCTTATCTAATGCGTTAGCTTCCATTCACTTATTCGTCTAGAGCTCACATATATCATGCATAATCCTTCATAGATGTCATAAGTTATTGCATTCCCTATATTAGAACTACTAGATCCAATCTCAAAACTAGTATCATCACCTATATTTTCATTTTTCCCCATGATAATCATTTAGAGTTTCATCCTAGTGTTTATTACTAAAATGGGTAGCAACTTGAATCAATTATCCAACATAGAAATATAATTACCAAAGTGAAATCAATGAAACACTATACCATTGAGAATTCATGACAAAATAGTTTATCCTAATCACTGACCCATAATTGTCATGCCCCACCTTGGGAGGGCATGACGGCACCGGTGCCCTACTAGATTCGAAAATGGCTTAACTAGGCCTATGCACTCTAGGTGCAAGGTTTAATTTCCAAATCAAGAAAATAATCGGCTATATTTCGGCCAAATACAACTCTCCGATGTACAAGACCTATAACCACTCGTAAAGAAACAACTAAACGTAAATAGGCACAACAGGGAATCCTATGTGAGCCGATAAGACCACCATGATATCTAGTTATGACTATAAAGTAACTCCAAAGCAAGGTTAAACTATGGCCACAAGGCCGCTAATCTATCAACTCAAACAGGCCCCACACGGCCAACACATAAACTAAAAACACATATGGGCCCTACACGACACAATGTTTCTAACCGTTAGGAAATAAAAACAATATGCAAGCTTCTCAGAGTAATATGATGGCTGGGACAGTGCCCCGACCTACCCATAAACTCGTACAATCAAAGAGGAGTAAACCTTCTCGTCTATAAGCTTCAAGAAAGGAGCCGATCTTCTCGCTAATCACTTACTGGGAGGCTAAGAGGGCTTGCTCGTCTACCTGTACCTGCAGGAAAGTAATGCCATTTCTAAAGGGCGTCAAGACAATATGTAATGAATATGTAAGGTGATAAATGTAAACGAATTAAATAAGAGATAGAACTAGGATAAGTGAAGTGAAGGGGTAGATATCATACCTGAGTAATAGAATTTCTTACTATCTAATTTATTAATAACTAGCAAACAACAACCTTACTCCGGCCCCTATGTCTAAGGTACAACCAACACGCACAACCTACCCGCCCCCATAAGCCCCAAAGAGTACACTTTAGTCTATATACCATCAACAAGGTCACACTAGTCAACTAATAGCTATAGCTATCCTACCGGTCCCCTGGTCTACAATTGAGCCCACTGGGCCCCTGAACTGTAGCTGCGTCTGAGTCCGAAGGACTCGATATCTCGCACCCCCGCGCACTGGGCTCGACTGAGGTGTACGAAGCCAACCACGACATATGAGACTTGGACCCCATCTTCGTCCCTTGCGGATGGGTACACGCCCGTAGAGCGACGTCATCTCGCCCCTGGCGAGCATCGACACGCCTAATAACCCCGGGTCGGTCATGAAGGCTATACATGCATAATCCATCCCAAACTAAAACATTGAATAAGAGTTTTGGCTAATAACAACAACTAATCATAATAGGCATGCTTGGCACTCTTACTGGGACTCAACTGAGTTATCATTAAGGGAAACTAACTTGCCGAAGGAAACTTTCTTAACATACCGCTTGCCGATTATAGATTAACCGGTGAGTTTCTAAATCAGAGTTCAATCAAGCTTCAACCGCAATCATATTACTAGGGGAATATGACTAGTTTTAGTACTAAATTCGACAAAAACGATAACTTTATATAAAAATATTAACTCTATTTCAACTTAATGGAAAATGATCGAAAATTCGTAATTTCTCAAAAGTCCAAAACGGAGAAATACTTACTAAGCTCCTCGTGATCGTATAGAAATTAGTTTGAACAAATTCCAACGACTTTTTAGCTTAGTGGAGACTACGATTTGCCGGGCAAATTTTGTGAAAATAACTCCTTAGCAATGCTCCCTACATCCATAAACTTCAATACCCAAAGTTAATTTGAATTCTAAGTGTGTTTTGTAGCATAATCTATGAAAGTTGATAGAAAATTGCATTCTCTTTTAGTTCTCTTGCCGAGAGGAAATTTGCAAATGAATTGGTAAAGTAAAGTAAGGAGCTCTATATATAATTTATGAAAGGTCGCCAGGGGGTGCCTGCGTCTCTCAAAGCGCCAAGGTGCTCCCGCGCCTCACGCTCTCAAGGCGCCAATGGCTTGGTGCCCGCGCTCTCAGCCGCTCACTAGCTTGTCGCACCGCGCCGTCGGTGTTTGACTGCTGCTGTCGCGCTGGCTCCCAGGTGGCCTGGCCTGCTCGACCCAAGGACTTCTCTGAGGCTTCTTTACACATGTCGTACTATCTCGTTATCTATTTCAAATTCACGCGCATTTCAAATTCGTTAGGTTTCACTGGGTGTCCCCTTAGAAACATTCGTCCTCTAATGTCAGCTTAGTTTATAGGAGTTTAACTCTTTTTAGGACTACTCATTCTGGAAAATTTTTGGCAGAGTCTCCCCTTGTAATATGGACTATCCGAAAACCCCGAAATGTAGAAAAGTCCAAATACAGAACTTCATATACTATAAAAACTATTTCATAATAAGGCCGAGTAAACCGAAAGCAATATATATGTAGCACAAATCATGAAACAACAAATCAATCAATAACTTACCTTAATTGCATAATTCGACTAAGTCTCGGGAACAAATAAGGGTATCTCGGATTTCATTTCATTCTTAGCCTCCTCAAGTCATCTATTCCTATTCTTGTTTCTCCACAAGCATTTCTTGACAGAGGAAACGCTTGTCCTAACCTACAAACCCGTCAATCCAATATAGCTACCGGAACCTCTTCACAAAAGACTTCGGTGACTGAGCCATCCTCAATCGGCACAACCCGGGACAGACCCCTATGAACTTCAGAGCATTGACACATGAAAGACCGAATGAACTAATTCCACTCTTTTGAAGGTAAATCTAGCTTGTAGGTTACCCGTCTCTATTATCCGGAGAATTGATATGACCCCATAAACTCGAGCTAATACTCCTTTTTTTGCCAAACCTTATTACGCCCTTCATTGGCGATACTTTCAAAAACACCTACCATTTACATTGAACTCCATGTTCCTACGCCGTACATCTGTGTTAGATTTCTAAAAATTTGAGTCACAATGTAAGTTCTTCCAAGAGCTCACTTTCTCCTCTCGACTTATGAATCATGTCTGGTTCAATTAACTCTGATTCTCCCACTTCGAAACCAAATCCAACCGAGATATGCACTTCTACCCATATAAGGCTTCGTAAGGTGCCATTTGGATTGCCTAAGGATAACTATTATTGTAGGCAAACTCAATAAGCTGTGTAAGTGTTCATCCCAGTTGCCCCCCAAAATCCAGCACATGCCTGCAACATATCCTCTAGCGTTTGAATTGTACATTCTGCCTGCCCATTTGTTTGAGGATGGAAGGCTATACCAGGTTAACCCGTGTCCCTGCACTCTCTAAAAGACTTCCGTAACCCACTGTGAGTTGTGCTCCTGGGTCAGAAATAATGGACATTGGGACTCGTGCAATCGGACTATTTCTCGATATACAGTTCAACATAGTCTTCAGCTGAGAAGGTATCCCTACTGGTAGAAAATGAGTTGATTTCATCAACTCACAACAATTACCTTACAGAATCACCCGCATCCGGCATCAGGCAACCTTGTCACAAAATCTATGTTTACTACCTCCCATTTCCACGTGGGCACTACTATCTCCTGTGTCAACCCGCCAGGTTTTTGGTGTTCAGCTTTAACCTATTGGTAATTGGGACATTGAGCTACAAATTTTTCTATCTCCTTTTTCATTCCCGACCACCAAGAAGTTTCTCTTTATGTCATGATACATTTTTGTTGAACTCAAGATGAAGAGAGTAACAGGAATAATGCACTGCCCATGATCTCGCTGGAGAAGTCCTATCGCGTTTAAACACAGAGGCGAATTCTTTATATCTCAAAACCCCGTCTATGGTTACCTTGAAATCTCGTTACCTCCTCACTAATCTTTATCTTCTTAGCTTTCGAACTGTGTTAGTGGTCTTCATACGCTGTGCTTTCACTTCCACAACCAATGATGATACGACCCGTATTTTGAATTACCGTCTCCACTATCTCCTAAATTACTATACCGACAAACAACCGGCTAACTGAGCGCTATTCTCAAAGGCTCTCTATGTTCGGGTTTCAAATATGCCATACTCTATGGATTTATGATCGAGGGAATTCGCTACAACATTGGCTTCTTCCCCGGGATGGTACAAAATATTACATCATAGTTCTTTACCTAACCAGCAGCGTTGCCGCAAATTCAACTCTTTTTGTGTGAAAATGTATTGGAAGGCTCTTTGATTAGTAAAATATTCTGCACGGACACCATACTGCATAAAGTGCTTCCATATTTTCAAGGCATGAATTACCGCGGCCAACTCCAAGTAGTGGGTAAGTAGTTCTCATGCTTCCTCAGCTGTCCGGACGCGTAAGAATTACTTTACCATGCTGCATCGCATAAATCCTAACCCGATGCTCAAGCACGCAGCAAACCCGCGTAACCCTCCGATCCTTCTCTCGCAAGGCTAATACCGGTGTTGAGGTTTACTTGCTTCAACTCTTGAAACTCTGTTAACACGCCTCAATCTAGTGAAATTTAGCTGCTTTTCGAGTTAACTTGGTCAAGGGCGCTAAAAGTAAAAAATCCTTCCACGAACCTTTTTGTAATACCCTATTAACCCCAGAAAACTATGTACCTACGAAGTGGTAGGTCTAGGCCTTGTTTTTACTACTTCAATCTTCTCATGAATCTACCGTATACGAGCATCCAACATAATGTGATCCAGTGCTTACCGAATTTAGCCAAAATTCACATTTAGAAAACTTCACATATAGCTGGCGATTCCCGAGAGTCTCGGAGCACCGTTTGTAGGTGATCCCTAAGTGATCTCGCCCGAGTGGGAATATACTGTAATATCATCAACAAATACTATCACAAATAAAGCCCAGATACGGCCTGAAGATGCTGTTCATCAAATCCATGAACACCGCGTTGAGCACTACACCAAGGACATGACTAGAAATTCAAAGTGGCCATACCCGGGTCCCGAAAGAAGGTTTTGGAATATCTTTTCTAACCCAATCCCGATGATATCTGACCTTAAGTCAATTTGAGAAATACCTACCCCTTGTAATTAGTCAAACAGGTCGTCTATTCTGGGAAGTGTACTTATTTTAATTATAACTTTATTTAGTCATTTCTGGTAGTCTATACACATACGTAGGGAGCCATCCTTCTCACGAATAGGACTCGGCACTCCCCATAAGGAAGTAATCGACTGAGTGAAGCCCTTATCTAACAGATCTTTCAACTGTTCCTTCAATTTCCGAGCTAGTAGAGCCATTCGGTACAATTGAAAGATCTATTAGATAAGGGATCTCTGCACAGATATAGGCCGAGTACTGTAATAAATCAATTGTAAAATCTATCTCCTCGTTCTAGGGGAATACCACGTAGTTCATTCGGGAATACATCTGGAAATTCATTGACTACCGGAATGGACTCGGAGAGTCGAGATTCTTCTTGAACATCCTGAACCCTGATAATATGATAAATATACCCTTTCGCTATCAATTTTCCTTGCCCGAAGATAGGAAATAAACCTACCTTTGGTGTGGATGCATTACCTTTTCCACTCGCATAACCTCCCCTTCTCGAAAGGGAATCGCATGCCTTGGTCCAACATTCTACATTAGTATAACATGGCGCTAGCCAATCCATACCCCATAATTTCATAAAAATCAATCATTTCTAGTTCTATCAAATTTGCTAAAACTGATGACCAACAACCTCTACCGTGGCATCCCTGTGAGACCCTCGCGCGATAGAGTCACCAACGGTGTATACCGAAAAGGCTTCGGGCCAAGCAATTTGGCGTAATACCAAACTTCCGCTACTAATGGTGTTGCATAAGACAAGGTGAATCCTTGATCTATCAGTACATAAATAGAATAAGAGCAAATGTCCAAGATACCGTCACCACATCCAAATGATGACTTCGACTCCTGCCCCGTGAAAGCATAAGAGGACCGACCGGTACCTAATCTAGAGGACCTACCCTGCCTCGGCCTCTGCCGGCTGGAGCTGAGGGCCTACGCCCTGCTGGAGATGCTAGGGCATGACCCTACTGGAAGATCTATCCTACTGGTCCCGATCACTCTTCACCTTGGCCGGACACCCTCATCTAATGCCCCCTCCCCGCCCAAAGCTATAACATGCCGTGGAACCACCCGCATGCCCTAGAGTGACATCGGCTGCAGATAGGGAAAAGCGGCACAGTAAATCTACTCTGCCCACTCCTCTCGCTGTTGTGAACCTGCTGACGAGAGCTCGCCGGGTCCCGACGCCCCCCCGCAACCGCACCTACTCCCCGCTCGTTGTGGAGGTGGGGTGTAGGTGGTCCGTTCCGATAATCGTGGCCTCGGGTACACCCCTGGAATTCTACTTGCATGTCACTAGGTCTAGCCCAATGGTACTGCTCCTGATTTGCCCTTCTATCTCCCGTTGTTGCTGTTGGATCCCTTCAATATTTCCGAGCAAAAGTCTCAACACGGTGCAATGACCTATCCTCCTACTGCAGTGGCCGTAATGCAAGTCTCTCACATATTCGGATTCAGCCCCATAATAAATCCAGCACCTAGCCGGCATGGTATCAAAAAGTTGGTGCATATCGGGCCAAGGAGCCGAACCTCATAACGTTCTCCCTGACAATTACTCCACCTCGCTCTAAATGTAGAAACTAATCAACCCTAGCCCGCCGACCTCCCGTGGCGTAGTGATCCGCAAGCTTCCTCCGAGAAGCTGGGCCAAGTCATAGGGAAACACCTTCCCTCGGGACATTTCCCAACTCTTGTACCACAGCACTACAATGTCCCGTAGTTGGAATGCCGCTAACTAACTCATCAGCAGTGGCATGCATCACCTTGAAAATCCGCGCATTCGATCCAAGGAATCCCGGTGGTCCTCCGCCCGATCCGTACCTGTCAACCGTGGGGGACTCGCAGTGAGAAACTCCCCACCTCGAACTACCGGGTCCTCCCGAGACCCGCAACTACCGGGGCTACTTCGACATTGTGCACCTATCATTCAGCTGGCATAACAACAACACTCCTAACTCTCCTTGATCCGATGGTACCGGCATAGAGACTGGCCGAGATGGTGCCGCCACATTTGCTACCTGAGCGTTCCTATTATGGTGGAGAGTGCTGGGAGACCAGATGAAGTCTCCTTGTCGCCCTCGACGGCTGATTTCCTGGCCAGCACTGCCAGTGCCTCCTCGGTACAACATCCAATCCCCCGCGCCGTAGGGTGTCGCGAGTCCGCCATTTCTTTAAATAAAAGAATATGGTAAGCTTAGGGACTCAACCCTATAATGTACATCTCTATAGCACGACCGGATAAGAAGAAAGAGTAACTATCCTATCATGCCGCAACCTCCTACTCTATAGAATATGGTGCACAACACATCCATAGATTAGATTCTACTTAGCACGGCTTAATTTCGTATTTAATTTTGCTCTAATACCAAGTTTGTCACACCCCACCTTGAGGCAATGACGGGCACCTGGTGCCCTACTGGATTCGAATCAAGTGACTAGGCCTATGCACTCCCTGTGCTTACTTCCCAAATCAAGAAAACAATCTGCCATATTTCTTTGGTCAGAATACAACTCCTCCGACCGACAAGGCCTTATAGCCACCTATAAAGAAAAACATTCAACCGTAAATAGGCAATAGCAGGAATCCTATGTGGGCGACAAGACCACCATGATATCTAGTTATGACTGTAAAGTAACTCTAGTGCTATGCTAAACTATGCCGATACGCCGCTAATCTATCAACTAAACAAGGCCCAACATGGCCAACACGTAAAACTAAAACACATAATGGGCCCCACACGGCTAATAACAGCTAAACCGCAGGAAATAGAAACAATCCGCAAGCCTTTAGGAGTAATATGATGGCCGGGATAGGGCCACAACCTACCCATAAACCGTATTATCAAAGGAGTAAACCTTCACTATAAGCTCCTAAGAAAGGAGCCGATTCTTATGCTAATCCCGGGTCGAGGCTACAGGACTCGTCCTCATCTATTCGTACCGCAGTAAGTAATGCAGCACCTCAGAAAGGGCGTCTTAATATATGTACTGAATATGTAAGGCGATAACTGAAAACGAACAAATGAAGAGATAGAACTGAGGATAATCAAGTGAAGGGATAGAGATCATACTTGGAGTAATAGAACTTACTATCTAATTTTATTAATAACTAAAGCAAACAACAACTTTAATAGCTCATAAGACCCAAGGTACAACCAACAAAAATAATCCCACTTGGGCCCCCTTATAAGCCCCGGTGACTACACTTTAGTCTATATACCCCTATTCAAGGTCACACCGGGTCAACTAATAGCTATAGTAATCCTATCGCACTCGGCCCAACCGAGCCCACTACTTCCTTGGATCGAAGGTCAGTGTCTGTCCAAGGGACTCTTGATATCTGCACCTTGGGCACCGGGCTCGATGGGGTGTGAGTGAAGCCAACCATGGCATATGAGGACCGGGACCCCATCTTCATCCTCAGACGATATACGCTCCGTAGCGAAGACATCTTCTAGCGGGCGTCGACAGCGCCCACAACTCGGGGGTCGTCATGAAGGCTATACAGGCATAATCCATCCCAAACTAAACATGGAATATGAGTTTCAGCTAATAACAACATCTAATCAAAATAGACATGCTTCTAGCACTATTACTAGGACTCAAATCGAGTTATCATGCTAAGGAAACTAACTTGCCGCTGAAACTTCCTTAACATACTGCTCGCCGGCCATCGATCAATCGCGAGTTTCAGTCCATATTCAACTACTTTTAAACTACAATCGTATTACTGGGAATATGACTAGTTTTAGAGTATTTAAATTCGGCAAAACGATAACTTTATATATAAATAGATAACTATATTTCAACATAACTGAACATGATCAAAACTCATAATTTCTCAAAATTCCGTAAGGGAGAAATACTTACTTGAAGCTCCGGTGATCGTATAGAAATTAATTTGGAGAAATTCCAATGACTCTAGCTTGGTGAGACTATAATTTGCTGGGCAAATTTTGTGGAAAATAACTCTGTGGAAATGCCTCCCCTCGAAGCCTCTTAAACTTCAATATTCGAAGTTAATTTGAATTCCCAGCGCGTTCATAGCTGATCCTGGGTGAAAGTTGATAGAAAATTGCATTTCTCCTTAGTTCTCATGAGAGGAAATTTGAAATGAATTGTAATTAAACTAAAGAGCTATATATATACTTTTGGGCAGTGGCCAGGGGGCGCCCCACGCCTCGCGCCTCTCAAGGGGCCAATGGTCAGCGCCTCACGCCTCAAAGCGCTAGTGGCTCGGCGCGCGCGTTGGCCGTGTCCTCGGCTAACATGTCATGCCGGCCCTATGCGGCATGGCCTCTCTCTCGACCTGACTCTCTGAGGCTTCATTACAATAATGTCGCACTCTCTGTATCTATTTCAAATTCACGGTATAAACTGCATTATTCGTTAGCTTTCCTTGGTAAAACAATCAACAGCCTCTAAGAACGTTCTAAATCTGCACCAAAATCACTACCTCTTTTTTAGCACCTAAGCACATAGTCATCGCATTATTTACTTAAAACTTATATGATTTAGCTGTATTTCAATCAATCACTGTTTCCACTTCTTGAATACTATATTGATGACTTTATATCTTGGCTCTGGTATATATTCTACTACTTATGGATTACAATAACTCATATCATATCATCCTCAAATGAAAATTAGCTATTCCTTGAGACACATACTTCCCTTTAGAGGGCATTATTCACATCAAAATTTCAATAAGGATTTGAATTCATATTTTACTTTAGGCTAAAAATCACGATTCATCTAAACCAGAGTATAACTGTTGAAATAAGAGAATTAATGCACTAATGGATTTACCAATAAGCCCTGTGTAATGTAATGTCTCAAAACTCCGTATGATCGACCTGAGTAGTGAAACAAAATAAATAGGAAAAAACTACACCAGATCACAGAACGAGTCGCCAAGTGACTCGTTATTTCACTTAAAGACTCATTAAGTGAGTCATTGGGTGCAATGAGGCTATGAAAGTTGAGTTTCGTAGAGTCTTAACAAGCAAAGGAAGTGATCCATTAAGTGTCGTGACGAATCATAAGTAAAAATATCAGGAAGGATTGAAAGTTGAAAATGTCTCCAGTGGCAATGAGTGGTCTTAATGACCTATTATGGACTAACGGATCATTGGAGGATCCGCTGGTCTAGTAGAGCCATTTTCCAACTAAGTTGCTAAGGGCGTTTTCTTAATTCTTAAGTTCCTAATCATAAACTCCGCCGTTTTAAGCTCCTAAAAGGGTGTTTAAGGGGTTTTATTCATCCTAAACCCTCATTTTACCTCATCGTGCCAAGTTGAAGATCAAAACCCTCTCAAGACTCAAACATCAAGGTCCTCCTTCTCCTCCATGCATCAAACTTGTTTAACCCTCTCAAGCTCAGTATGTAGCGTCATGAATGGGGAAAACTTCTTCCACCCTCATGCCCACTTCCTCATCTCTATCTCATGATTTCAAGTCTCCAAGCATGAATTATTGAAATTCTAGGTTAGACCCAATTCTCATGAAATCTCTTATGATCCTTATGAATTTAAGTCTCTTATGACAAATTCATGATTTATCACTATGATTACTTGTTTTATACTAGAATCTCTCAAGGATCTTATATTTTTAAGTTATGGTGATTTTTCCTAATTATGCATGGTTTGATGAATTTCAAGCTTGTGATCCTATGATTTCAAGTTATGAGGAATTATCAATGTATGAATGAATGTTACGAATCTTTAAAACTTAAGATTTTTTATGATTTTGAGTTATGAGGTCTTATTCAAGTATGTATGAATTTCATGAAGAATCAAGTTTATGCATCATGGCCCATTGTGACATTATTTTTCATAGCTAGTTCACGTATGTCAAGTATGATTATGATTTTTTGATTTTAAACTAGCCCATGCAAGATCAAGTATGTTTCATATGATGACTATGAGCCATGTGCATGTTTTTAGGAGAAGGGTCTAGCATCGTAGCAGCTGTGGGTGCAAAATGTTGGTCTAAGAACTACGTGCAATCGGGAGCATTATTCATGTTCAAGCCCTATAGGATTCACGAGTAATATCATGCCTAATCATTTCTTGCATTGGCAAGCTTGGGATTTCACTGCCCACTTGAGTGTGAGATAGTTAGCATCATGTAAGCTCTATCATAATGGTGGCAGTTATGACGAAGTCTTCCTTGTTCGGCAGCTTAAGTTATTCATGTTCATGACTTGCGATACTATATTTTATAGAGAATTTTTCCTATTGACAGTTTATGAGTTTTCTCACATATGATTTCAAGTATGGTAAACTATATGATTCCTATTTCAAATCTTAAGTCGCGATTTCTCATGTTATGATAAATAACTCATGTTTACGACTATTACACGATTATGATTTAAATTATAAAGTCTGGCTCATGTTTCATTTATCCTTACTTATTATCTTGTTTACTATTTTACGAATATGTTTTACTTGCTCTCTATATACTAGTACATTCAAAGTACAGACTGCATACTTATGCTATTTCATCTCATATGATATAGGTTCTAGAAGTCAGCTCTACCACACGAGTTCACTCCCGCTTCGCCTAGTTCCATCCTAGTTTCTTGGTGAGTCCTCATGATCCGATGAGGCAGTTTTTGTTAATATCTCTTTCTCTTATGTCTTTCAGTATCAAACTTAGTGAACTAGGTTGGGGAGTTGTCCCCATCACCTCATCGTATGATTAGAGGCTTTTGAGATAGCTATGTATCAATGGTTCAACATTGTTGACATATTGGCTAAGCTTATGCTTTATGATGTGTAGACTTCCACTTATATTGTGCCTCATGCTTTATTTTCGCTTAAGTTGCGCTCGTCATCATGCTATGTATGTGCCAGTTATCTTTGGAGCCATTTAATGTTCTAGGTCCCGTGTCTAGTCCGTGGTCGATGCCGTTGTGACAAACTTATCAGAGCATTAGGTTTTAGAGTGTCCTAAGGTGTCTAAAAGCTATGTTAAGTAGAGCTTTATGGGTGTGAAGCGGTCCGCACTTATGAGGAAGAGGCTACTGTGACGCTTTTAGAAAACTCTTCTTTTCATGATTCTATATCATGCTATGAAATTCAACTCTCTTTTACTCTTCTAACTTATACTATATGTTCTTGCAGAAATATGAATCCTTACTGAGTCAATGGAAGAAATGGTGACGGCAATGGCCATGGGAATGGTACGAAGACGGCACGTCACTCACTGCATCCACCATCCCTTGTCGAAATAGGTTCTCATGCTAAGTTCGTAGCCGCCAATGCTAGCATAGGCCATGACAACCCAAGTCAACCAGTAGGCTGTGGCTCATGTGCACATGAATAGGAATGCGGTAGTGGCTAGGGTGCAAGAGTTCACTGTAGTTGAAAACGCCCGAGTTTCATGGTTTGAAAGTGGACGAGGATTCACATGTTTATAGAGATCTGGAAAATTACCCATATTATGGGTGTTACGGGAGAAGAAAGTACAGACTTGGCCTCCTTATCAGTTGAAGGTGGCTCATATTTGGTTTGGGCAGTGGAAGAAGGGTCGTGGAGTAGGCGCAACTCTCGATTGGTTGGGATGAGTTTGTTATGGCATTCTGTATATAGGTTCTTTTCCCCGAGAGTTGAGCGAAGTAAAGGCACTCGGAAGTTCGTCAATCTAAAGTAGAATTATATGACTGTTCAGGAGTATGCCCTGATGTTCTCCCAGTTATCCAAATATGCTTTGAGATGGTTACGAGCTGAGGGCTCATATGAGCAAGTTTGTGAACGGGTCGAAGATGCATTGGTCAAAGGAATGACCCGCCAGCGATTAGTGACATAGACATCTCCCTAATTGATAATTACCAGTAGATAGAGGCAGAGCAAATGAAGGAGAAGAAAGGAGAGGCCAAGAGGGTTAGGACCGGGAGCTTTAGTATTCTCAATGTAGGCCCGGTGGTGGACATCACCTCGCCTCCCATCGAGGTCATCATCCCTGGGCCCATGATCAAGCAATGTTCTATCCAGACCTCGAGAGGATCAGAGAAGCAGAGCATCAGGCTCTAGGGGTCAAAGGAGCATGAAAGGGGAGGGCACTTTCCCAACTTGCAGGAAGTGGTGGTAAAGAACCACCCAGGAGAGTGCTTGGCTGGCTCGATGTTTAATACTTTGGGTGTGGAAGCCCAGAATATGTGCAGATTATCTTTAGCTAGACAGGGTGGATGGGAAGAGTCCCGCCCCAACTACCACCACTTCAGCAGCTCCAGCAACTCGATCATCTCAACAGGGCGCCTCTTCTAGTGTAGCTGGTGGACAGCGCCGTAACGTGCTCCTATGCGCTTTATCCCGTCAGAGCAGGAGTGCTCACCCGATGTGATCAATGGTATGTTACGAGTTTTCCATCTTGATATTTATGCACAATTAGATCCCAGAGCCACATTATCTTTCATAACTCCTTATGTTGCCATTAGTTTCGGTGTCACCCCAAAATCTTATCAAAACCCTTCTTAGTCTCTACTCTTACCGGGTGAGTCAATTTTAGCTCGACGCGTATACAAAAATTTCCCTCTATCACGAATCTTCAAAAATCACCTCAAAGGATCTAGTAGAGTTAGACATGACCAATTTTGATTTATCTTCAGATGCATTGTTGTATGCATGCTATGCTTTAGTTAATTATAGAACCCGTTCAATAGAGTTTTTGATTTCCGAGTGAACTACCCAGAGTGAAAGGGTAGTTCTCAATATTCTTATGTGGCACTTGTTTTACCTTAAGGCCTAGAAGATGATCTCCTAGGTTGTGTTTAACATATAGTTAAGGGTCAAGGATTCATCCGACACCCCGACTTTAGTCAGTTCTGGTTGTATGTGAGTATTTAGAGGTGTTTCAAATGATCTACTAGAGTCCTCCCGAGAGGGAGATAGACTCTTGTATTGACCTTCTCCCGATACGTAGCACATATCCATTCCTACAATGGCTCTACCGAAGCTAAAGGAGTTGAAAAGTAGGTTAATGATCTCTTATATAAGGTTTCATCGCCTAGTGTCTCATGGGTGCTCCAATTTCTTTACCGTAAGAAAGATGGTTCTTCCGGTTTATTGATTATCGCCGCTGAACAAGGTCACACCAAGAATAAGTGTCCTCTCCGTGATTGGATGACTTGTTTGACTAGCTTCAGGGTGCTAATTACTTTTCAAAGATAGACCTCAGATATGACTATCATCACTTCGTAGTTAGGTGGGGAGAGGACATTTGAAGCATAACCTTCAAGACTACATGTCACTTCATGAAGCTATATTGTGTCTTTGACTAATAAATGCTCCCCCGTAGCTTTTATGAATTTGATGAACAGGGTGTTCAATAAGTATTTGTATATGTTCATTATTGTCTTCATATATGATATCCTCATATACTCGTAGCGGTGAGGATCATGCCGCTCATTTGAGAATTGTGTTCTAGACTCTCAAGGATCATCGCTGTTTGCTAAATTCAACAAGTGTGAGTTTTGATATATCAGTAGCATTTATCCTGTAAGTTCATAAGTGTGTGTGTAGATCAGGATACAGAGAGGTGGAAGAACTGCCTAATTTGCTTTAAAACTTTAGATGTATTAGTAGCTTTGATTTATTTACACCATAAGATGTTAAAGAGGGATGTATTGCAGCACCTTGACTATGTTGACTCCAGAAAAAGGTCAAGTTTAGTGCTCAGATGCTTGTGAGAAGAGTTTGTCAGGAGTTAAAGACTCGATCACTTCGGCCCCAACATTAACCCCGCTGAGGGCACATATGTTTTGTAGGCTGTACCGTGATTTTCTCGGATTGGCCTTGGGTATGTGTTGATGCAGTATGATAAGGTTTTTTCTTATGCCTCGGAGACAACTTAAGACTCATGAGAAGAATTATCTGACCATGATCCTGAGTTAAGGTGCAGGTGTTTGCCTTGAAGATTTAAAGGCACTATTAGTATAGGGTAATGTGAGGTGTACATGGACCACATGTGTCTTTAGCTCAGTTAGAACGACTAGAATTTGCAGCAAAGGAGATGCCTAAATCTTCTCAAGGACTACAACATGAGTGTCCTTATCATTCGGGCAAGGCCAATGTAGTGGCGGATGCGTTTAGTAGGATGTCCATGGAGAGTGTGTCCTATGCGAGGATCGAGGAAGGAGTTGGTAGCGACGCCCATAGGCTTTCTCATTTAGAGCCTGCCTTTTACAGATTGACGGATGGTGGTGTTATTATTCAGAATGGGTCAGAATTCATTGGTGATGAAGGCTAAAGAAAGGAAAATGAGGATCCTATCTAGTGAAGTCAAGGAAGCTTTCCGATAAAAAAGTGGAGGTTTTCTCCCAAGGGGGAGATGGTGTGCTTTGATATTAGGGTCGATTGTGTGTCCTGGCCATGGATGACTTGAGAGATCAGATGTTGAGCGAGGCTCATAGCTCTTGTTTCTTCATCCATACTCACCAAGATGTATCGTGATCTATGGGAAGTATACTGTGGAATGGCATAAAGAAAGATACAGTAATAATTTGTGGCTAAGTGTCCGAAATTGCTAATAGGTAGGTTGAGCATTAGAGACTCGGGGGTAAGCTCTAGGACACGTATTCCTACGTGGAAATGGGAAGAGTTGAACATGGAATTCATTATAGGGTTTCCTCGTACACGCCGATAGTACGACTCTATATGGGTGATTATAGACATGTTGACCAAATCACCACACTTACCGATCAAAACTACACCAAACCTGAGGATTCTAGACTCTACATCTGGGAGTTTGTACGGTTGCATGGAGTTCCTTTGTCCATCATCTTATAAGGAGTTCTCAGTTCACCTCTCAATTTTGGAGATCATTTTAGAGGGGCCTTGGTACTGTGTAAAGCTTAGCACAACTTTTATTCAGAGATTGCATGATCGTGCCGAGTAGAAAATTCAGACTCTGGAGGATATGTTGAGATAGTATGTGATTGATTTCAAGGGTAGTTGGGATTATCACTTGCCTTTCATTGAGTTTGCCTATAAAATCGCTACCACTCCAACATTCAAATGGTCTATTTGAGGATTTTATGGGTGGAGATGTAGATTACTTATCAAATGGTTAGAGGTAGGTGAGACTACGTTGATAGGGCCACCAGTTCATGGGTCTATAGAGAAGGTTCAGCTTATTATTACAAAGGCTGAAAATAGCTACAGAGTCGTCAAAAATCTTATGTGGATAAAAGCATAGGGAGGAGAGAGCTTGAGTTTGAGGTCGATGATTGAATGTTTCTGAAGGTGTCTCCTATGAAGGGAATTTTGAGGTTTGGTAAGAAAAGGAAGCTTAATCCCTGATATGTTGGTCCTTATAGGATTCTAAGGTGAGTTGGCAAAGTGGCTTATGAGTTGGAGCTACCAGCGGAGTTAGCTTTGGTGCATCCATTTTTCCTAGTGTCCTTATTGCAATAGTGCACGGAGACCCAACCTTGTTGTTCCGGTGGAGAGCATTGGTGTTAAGGATAGCGCTACCTATGAGGAGGTTCCAGTTGAGATCCTGATTGTAAGCTTCTGCAAGTCGAGGGAACAAGGAGGTAGCTTCAATGAATATTTTATGGAGAAATCGCCTTGCTCGAGGGAGCTACGTGGGAAGATGAAGTACATATGATGGTTAGATACCCATATCTTTTTCCTACCGGCTTAGTTCCAACATGAGGTACTAGTTTTTTCCCTTGGTACTTTATTCAGTTTCCTATCACATTCATGTATCTCGAAGTTCTTTCATGTCATAATATACATGTACCTCGGCCCGAGTCGGCTACTTCATAAATTTTCAGCTATGGTTACTCAGTTTTGGGTTTGCAGTTCCTTCCCTATCCTTCCAAGATGGATAAATGTACATTCCTGAGATGAATGTTCTGGGCGTAAGATAATGAAATACCCCAAAAGTCCTTAAAATCATATTTCCAGACTCGAAACGGGAGAAAAATAGAAAAACTACACTAGATCACAGAACAAGTCATCAAGTGACTCATTAGTTCACTTAACAACTAATTGAGTCGTTGGATGCAGTGAGGCTGTGAAAGTTGAGTTTAAGAGAGTCTTAACAAGTGGTGAAGCTATTCGTTAAGTGTCAGCGATGAATCATTAAGTGGAAGGCCGTGAAGGAATAGAAAGTTGGAAATTGTTTCCAGTAGCAACTTGTAGTCTTGACAACCCCGTTAAGTGGACTAACGGATCATTGGGTGATCCTTAGGTCTGACAGAGCCCACTTTTTAGTCGAGTTATTAAGGGATTTTTCATAATTCCGAAGATCCTAACTCCTAAACTAAGTTATTTTAAGCTCCTAAAAGGGTGGTTTAAGGGGTTTTATTCATCCTAAACCCTCATTTCACTCATAAAACTCCAAGTTGAATATCAAAACCCTCTGAAGCCTCAAGCATCAAGGTCCTCTCCTCCAATTTTTCAAGGTCAAACTCAGCAAGAATCCCATCAAGCCCAGGTATGTAGAGTCATGAATGGGGAAAAAATCCTTCCACCCTCATACCCAATTTTATCTCTATATCCCATGATTTAAGTCTCGAAGCATGAATTATTGAAATTCCAGGGTTATACCCACTCATGAAATCTCTTATGATCCTTTATGAATTCAAGTCTTCTTATGATTAAATTCATGATTTATCATTAGATTACTTGTTTTATACTAGAATATTCATGGATCTATATTTTCAAGTTTTGGTGATTTTTCCCAATTATGCATGATTTGGTGAATTTCAAGCTTATGAGCCTATGATTTCAAGTTACGAGGAATTATCAAAGTATGCGTGAATGTTTATGAATTCTTAAACTTATGATTTTTATGATTTGCTATGAGGTCTTATTCAAGCATGTATGAACTTTAAGAAGAATCAGGTTTATGTATCATGGCCAATTGTGGCATTATTTTCATGGCTAGTTCACATATGTCAAGTATGATTATGATTTCATGATTTTAAACTAGCCCATGAAATATCAAGTATGTTTCATGATGATGACATGAGCCATGTGCATGTTTTTGGGAGTAGTGTCTAGTACTGAGTAGGCTAGAGGTTCAGGCAAACCTCGGGTCTCGAACTATGTGCCACCGTAGGTATTTATTCATTTTCTGGGTTCTACCCGGGATTCACAAGTGATATCATGCCTTAATCGTTCCTTGCCTTGGCAAGCTTGAGACGGCTTTGCCCACTTGAGCAAGATAGTTAGGCATCATGTAAGCTATCATGATGGTGGCGGTTATGATGAGTCTTCCATTGTTCCTCATGTTTTAAGTAATTCATGTGTTTATGACTTATAATATTTGTTTATAGAGAATTTGACCTATTGATTAGTTTATGAGCTTTCACATATGATTTCAAGTATGATAAACTATATGATTCGTACTTTCAAACCTTGAGTTATTATACTTCATCTATGATACCAACTCATGTTCGTGCCTATTACACGATCATGATTTCAACATGTTCCCTATTCTCATGTTCCATTTTAGCCTTTACGCACGCCCTTGTTTTACTGCTTATGAGTATGTTTTACTTTTCACATACTCATATATATTCAAAATATTGACCGCATACTTGCGTTATATCGTCTCATGATATAGTTCGGGTGATCATCCCCAACCCTGTAAAATTAGTTCGCTCCCCGCTAGTCCAGCTTCCATCCTGGTTTTGGTGAGCCTCATGATTCTGAGGGCAATAGTTTTGTTCAGTGTCTCTTTCTCTTATGTCTTTCGCTCAGACTTAGCGAGCTAGTTGGGAATTGTCCTATTAGCTCATCATATGATTAGAGGCTTTTCGTATAGCTATGTATAGATAGTTCAACATTGTTCACTTATTATCTATGGTTATACTTTATTATGTGTACTTTCACTTTGTTGTGTTTATATTTTATTTCCACTTAGTTATGCTCGTAATCATGCTATGTATGTGCCAGAGGTTATCTTGGAGTCATTTGTGATTCTAGGTCCTGTGTCTTATTCCGGGGTCGACGTCATCATGACATGCCATCTCTTTCCATCTTTGATGAGTCCATCTAAAAAAGTATCGCATAGACAAAAACTTCAGCTTTATTACTCCTATTACTTTGAAGGTGAGACATAGTCGGCAGAATGGAAGTAACGCAAGAATCAAAATTAGTTTCTTATTGTATAGCTGTTGCACAATCTAGTGTAAGAAAGAGTAGGAAACTTTTCTTAAATGTTTGTTGTCCCTAGTTTATAGATGGAGGGCCCTCACAACGATAAACAAGACTCTACCGATACGACTTCATAAACCTCTAGGACACTTGAATCTAGTGCTCTGATACCAAGTTTTCATGCCTGACCCTAGTCCTAGGTGTAACTACCACCAAAAGTCATTGCTAACCCAAGAGAACCTCATAACATTGTGTACATCATGAGCATACTTAATCATAAGGGAAATATGGATAGACTTAAGCTATTGAAATTAAAGTACTCAAATTATAAAAAAGAGTTGCCAAGTTTGACATTAACATGAATAGTAATCTATGAAGCCTTTAACATGATGGAGTAAATGTTTTATTGGGACAAGACACCCGTCTTACCTCTAAATAAACATCTAATAAATTTGAATAAAAACAAAGCCGAAACAAGTTGGGGCTCACCAATGGCCGAATAAAAAGAAATGCTAGCATACAACGGATTGCATGAGTGCTGAGTCTGCAATATGTAAATAATGCAGTGCCCCCGGGTAAAAGGGACGTGATTACATAGAATCTTACTGTATGTGAAATGGATGAATGAAATATAAACATACCGAGTAAAAGAAAGGACAACCAAAATTATAAACATGGTATGAAGGAAATCAAGAATATGAAATCAGTAGGTTGACCTTTTAACAATCATAATTTTTTCATCCTCATTCATTATTTCATTGTGGGAGGTTCTTACTTTAACCAATATAAACCACTATGTAAATATGAAGTCGATCAATAAGCCATCTCAAACTTGCCGGGTATGTGACATACATATCATAGTTTTCTATCAAGGATCCACGCCCTCATACCGGGGGCATTTAGGAGTCACCTAAACCAACAAAAATGATCCAACATCCTATGTTGGCATACGTAGTGTTAAGCATTGTTCGGATGTTTGTCACAAGTGCACGTGGTTGAACAAGGTAGTAAAGTGGCTTAAGTAAAGCCAAGTATCGATCCTACGTGAACCGAGCTAAGGTACTAATTAACTAAAGTGTTAATGAACTATATCTTTAAGAATGCAGACAACCAAATAAATAATATTTTGAGAGTTGAGTTTCCTAATCAATACGAATCTAAGACAAAATTATAAAGTGAGTCTGAACAATAGTAATGAGCAAGCCGAGGTTAAAACGAACATGTAGGGAATTAATTTATCAATACAATTCGCTAATCTTTCCTTCTTTATTGCTAGTCAAGAATTATTGCCTATGTATTGAAACTTTCGACTCCTATCCAATTTAAGAATCATGAACCTTAATCTACATTTCTATGATAAAAGAATTTCATGTTCTAGCCATACATTCCCGATTCCTTAATTGACTAATAATACTTTCGTATATATTTCTATTTTGAATGTAAATCAATTCTCAATTTACCAAGCTAAGAAGAGATCATATCCTACCAATTCACATCTTTCCAATTTCTTTCCTTTTCAAAATCAAAATTGAATTTTAGATATACATTAACGTTGGCCAAACATTAATGCGTAAGAAATGCACTGATAGAACAACCATTGAAGAAAAGCTGAAAAACCGAAAATGATCAACAATTACAATCCAACACACCTGTTCTTAACCTCAAGAAGAAGTGAATTTAGCCACTCATTTGTGGATTAATCATCATCAAATAAGTAGAAATCATACAAACAATTGGAGATAAAAGAGAAAGAGATAGAGAAGAACCCCAGAATTTTCATCCACTCAACCGCCCGTAACCCACGTTCTTGCTCAACAAAGTTAGAATGTTTAAAATAAAACCTAAGTTTGTTATTTATACTATTGAGAATTTTTCCCGGAATAGCAACGTGGCACGGAGTGCATCGCGGAGCACTCCTCCATGCCACGGGGGTATCAGGGACCCTCTCTGGAATTCTGCTCTAATTTCACTCACCATGCCACGCTGGGTATCATGGAGCTCGCCAACGTGCTGACGGTGCTATCGGCGCACCTGCTAATCGAAATTGATGTCCTGCATTTGTGGCTTCAACGACATGGAGTGCACTGCGTAGCACTGCCTCCGTGTCACTGAGGTAACGCGAGCCTTCACCGAAAACTGCCAAAATTAAATCACCGGGAGGCGTAATGCCCCGATGGTACAGTGACACCCGCCTCCATCAAAAGAGCCCTTATTTTTGCTGCTTTTCCTTGACCTTTTCCAATTTCGTTTCCAAGTCCATTCCCGATTTTTACCAATATTTATCTTAGCTTCCCAAAAATTCCATTTTACCTGCAACACAACACTAATCATGTTGGATATAAATTAATATTTAAACTAAAATCACATGAGAATGTACATAACGATCGATAAACAAGACGAAATGAAGTATTTGGCGTATCACTTGGGCACAATTCTTCCCAAGATCACTTACCCCACACTTAAAACCTTGCTCGCCCGAACAATACCATCACACCTCATGCAATTGACACCTACGCATAGCTACTTTGGCTCGACAATTCAAGCTACGGCTATACCGATTATTTAATATAGCAAATCATCAAGAAAACATGCATGGTCTCCTCAATACAATAACATACACCACATTAAGACCTCCTAAACTCAAGAATCAATTTCGATCTTGGAAAACTCATGCAAATCACATGATCAAGACATCCGACACGAATTTAATCTCTCGTCAAGCACAGCTCACAACACAAAGAGAATTTCCCCATTTGCAATCATATGATTTCCAAAGCATTACACATGTAGGGGTATATGAACACGATTTCTCTCTCTCCCAAAGAAATCTACATGCATCATGTCATGAACCATAGTGCCGCTCTGTGTATTACTCACTAATATAAGGACGCGTGGATGTAAGATCACTGTGAGGGACTTAACGGGTTGTAATGTAAGCTAAGGAACTAGTAAATACCGGGCTAACCAATACACAACTAGCTTCCTTAAGCGCATTTCAATACATCCCACCATCATTATGGGCATTGTTTCTTCCTTCATCCTCTCATTACTTGAAAGCTTTTGTTTTTGTTCCCATTGCTTTAAGCACACCCGACTTAATAACAAAGATTAGCTATACATCTTTATTTTTTATTTAATTTCAGAAAGTACCTTGACCTTGTCTTTAACTTTCACCACTTCCGCTTTTCCTTCCGTTTCACAATTCTCACTCGTTTACACTGTGGGAAAATTATTTTTCTCTGAGCGCTAAGAGTTTTGGATCAAATTCACGGATAATGAAAATAAGGGATTAAGCTCTGCTTTGTACCTCTTCAAAGAAAGAAAGACAGGCTAAAGGCTCAATGGGCTAACTAGGATGTACATTCAAGGTTGGTATGATAATGGAAAAACTGGTTTAATCAAAGAAATGCCTACATCCTCTCGTACAATACACATCCTTCATTTCGTTTAGTACACACCAGACAAGTTCTATGTACTTCACAATAGCATGGAATAATAACCTCACCTCACACTCATTGCACATGCTCAACTCAAGATATATTCACAGACTCTTCAATAAACTAATTACAAGAATTTACTATTAAGCCTCGATCACACCGAATCGAACTCTATGACCTAGGTATCTCAACATGTTTACACATTTGCATGCTTTCATACGAATCACCTTTGCATCATAATATCATGTACAACACGTAACAAGAATTCTCAACCCTAAAGTAGCGACACGTTTGGGAAACAAACAAAAGAAAGAAAACTAAAGAAAAACTACTCCTATCGACTATATTTCCATTAAGACAAGCCGCTATCCATCCATCATAGGGAACGGTTACTATTTATGACTGTTCAATAGGGACTATTCTCGGTAAAGCACCGAAACAAAAGCCGAGAAACCCAATCATAAAAAATCAACAACAAAATTTAAAAATTTTGATAGAAACAAAAATATTTACACAACAACCAATCAACCAACAACAACCAACACAACACACAAATGTATTTTAACATTCATTACAACACTAAATTACATTACAGACACACCCACACAAAGTCATTGTGGTCACATTTTTCACAAAAACAAACAACACAAACATAAACATGAACAAAATAAAGCAACTGCCACCTAACTACTCCCCACCATCTTCTAAACCGAACATCGCCCCCGTGTTCACATACTTCAACATATCACAAAGGTAGGTGGTGAAATCCCCGATCAATTGAAGTATTCAACTTTTCATCAAAGCGTTGCCTCGTCTCCCATGAAGCCTTCTCGGTTAATAGAATTGCTCCCCTTTCATTACATAGCATGATTTACTTAAAATCGTGTTTAAGCAACCAAGCTATCATCATAAGTCATCGTCATATTAGAATCATAACTTATCATTGTCATAAACCCTTTAAATTGCTATTTCATCATGTAATAATAATTATTCATAAAATCATTAAAACTTCTCTTTAGAGGAAAATCATAATTTATAAAGTCATTGAAATTTCTTTTGTAGAGGAAAAGTCATAGTTCAAAAAATCATTGAAAGTTTTCATAAGAGAATTTGTGGAACTTATAGAAAGATAAAGAAGGATCATAAACATAAATAGGAATGCATGGAGCAATCAAGGATCGTCATAAAATGTATGTAGGACTCATAGGAATTCAGGAAGGAATAATCATAGACATATCATGCTAACCTTATCCCTAACAATCTGCTAAAGAAGGAGAATTTTATAAGCAAACTCTAAGAGGAATCATCAATCTCCGATTTTACAGAAAATCATATCTTTTCATGCTTCCATAATTTTATACAGAAAATTATAAAGTTCTAGCAATAGAGGTACTACAAAGGATGAGAAATATCATATGGAAGTCTTTAATTTCATAAGAATCAATAAGATCAAGGAATAAGGTTTTCATCATAACCTAATTCATACATGGAGGAAAATATCATAAACATGAAAACGCATCGTGGAAAATAACAATGAGATTTCCACACATAGAGATAGCTTTACATACATTTAAACGCTTCAAATGCTGAAGAAGAATTTGATCTTGGAAGGAGAAGGACCACAAGAACCTTGAGATGAATTTCTCGAAACCTAGGTTTTAATTTATGATTATTTTAGGATACATAATCAATTACAATACTTAAATATCATGAGAGTATGATTACCTTGATGTGAGGAGGTAGGTTCTCTTTGATAGATGGTGGGTCTTGCTAAAAATCAAGTCTTGAACCCTAGAAGTGAGTTCTTGATTCTTGCTAGAAATAGGAAGGTGATTTTGATATTAGAATCATGAAGATATTCATGGGATTTATGTTTTAAGATCTTGAGAATACTTACTCTAGCATTGGGAGAATTGAAGAGAGCTCTAGGAATCAATAGGGTTGATCTAGAGGTGGAAAAATAACAAAAGATGAACCGTCCTTCTGTTTTATGGGCCATTGTTCTACCCATCGAAATCTGATAGTGCTCTACTAAATGCCCATACATTTTACTGTTTGAATTAACAAACGATTATGGCATTGGAAAGAATAATAAAAAAAACCTTTAATTTTATGTCACGGACACCTAAATCTTCATTTAATGGAAGAAATTTTCTTTGAAGTTGACCCTTATAGGAACTTATACAAAACTCAATTGGCTGGAAGGCTTCAACTCAACTTTATGCTAGAGGTTCCTATGACCTTAATTCGTACGAATGCACTTCCACAATTAAGAATTGATATTAACACCTAGATTCAATAAATTCGTCGAGTTCGGTTCTATCACGCTTTTTGGCCAATAATTGTGAACTAACCATCCTTTTGATTGACGGTTTATTCTTTGGACCGCCTAAAATGTTCGTGAGACTAACATGAAAAATTGCATCGAACGTGATGGGCCATCCTTTTGATTGATGGTCTGTCTTTTGATCGTCAAAAATATTTAGACTTATCACATTTTGATCCTCAATCGATGATGGAATATGACAGCTCAGGCTTCCAAATGCACGGTCCGTACATTCACTCTTCATTTTTTGCAGCTATTTTCGAAAACTCTTCACTTCATAACGCCCCACTTTTTGATCACTTTTTTCTTAGAAAAGGACTTCACTCACCATGATCATCCTTCCAAATACTTAATAGTCATCAAAATTTTTTTGTGTCGAAGCCACCTACATACATAGAACCGTTCTAATCTTAGTACGATGGTACTAGGTGTTACATCTATTACATCTATATTTACATATCTCTATCTCGTATTTCTACATCTTTAAGGTGTCAATGATTGTATTTGTTGTATCCATATGTGTATTTAGATCATATTCTATATTTTCATCTCTCTCTCTTTATCTCTCTATTTCTATATTTTTTGAGGTGTTAAACAACCATAATGTTTATATTCATATGTCTAAATTTTTTGAGGTGTCGAGATCGTTGTTTTCATACGTGCATTTAGACAGCTTCTATATTTCCACCTCCCTCTTCCTCTATATTTCTATATTTTTTTAGGTGTCGACCGACCGTATTTACTGTATTGATATGTGTATTTAGGTTGTATCGATAAATACAGACAGTATTAACGAATACGATATATGCTTATGTAAAGATACAATCAACAAATCTCTAATAGCACTTGTATGCATTTACTTTTATATCACTCGGTATTCATTCATTCTACTTTGTATTCATACGCGCATCTAGGGCCGTATCGATTGTTAATATAGTTTGTGTGCATACAAAAATACAAACAATAAAAATAAAAGGGATTGTATTCATTTACTCTTGTATCACTTATATTCATCCGTTCTTGTTTCACTTGTATTCATACATGCATTTAGATTGTATTCATCACCTAGTATCACTGTATCCACTCGCCTTATATTACTCGTATTCATTCGCTCTAATTTCACTTGCATTCATATGCACATTTATGTTGTATCTATCCGCTCTAATTTAGATTGTATTTAGTCACTCTTGTATCTCAGATACAACCTTATATATTTGTGATGTATCTCACATACAACCTTTAGAAATTTGTGACATATTGATAATGTCCAAATTCACTCCTCTTGACGAGAGAGTGTAAACGGTCGTTGACAAACAAATATACCATGCAGGTGTCAGTCGAATCCTTAAGGAATGTGAGTTGATCACACAAGCAGCTGTCCATTAAATTGAAGTACTTGCATCACGATTCAAAATCAATGAAGTAAAAATTGTGTAAAATGCAATTTGTTAATTAATAGAGGAATTCTATCACAAAAATAGAGGTAAAGCATAGAAAACACCAAACGAGAAATGACTAGGGGTGTGATATTGATAGGGGTGTTATTAAATTGGGATTGCTAAAAGCTCCTAGAATTACTGAATAGTATAAGTAGAAATAGTCAAGGTAGCATCCTAAGTTTATAAACCAATTAGATGCATTTATAGGTCATATCTTTGTAGCAACTGAAATTCCTTTTGCATAAACAAAAAACAAATATTATTCTAAGTTGTAAAGAAAAATAGACAAAAGATATGATAAATAGAAGGATAAAAGAAAGAGAAAAAAGAATACCAATGATATGTACTCCAATATGTAAGGTCTATGAGTAATCTCATAAAAGGTAATGCATCAATACACATTCATACCATAATAAAAAGAATCTTATTATAGAAATAGAACAAAAAATCAAGAGCCTCGGGTTTTCTCAAACCCCAAAGTTCATTTCACAACAACCACATCAACTTAGCTAAGAATTAAATTATTTCTAGCTTAGGATTCTCAATAATGGGTATATGATAATTGTTTTTGGCTATGTCTAGCCCTAACCCACGTGATCAACACCCAATTACCCATTAGTTTTTCCTCACCCATACTTCAAATTCCTTTTTCAAGCAAAATTGAAGTAAAATTCAACTCACATTTGCAATTATGAGTAATTTTTAGATTTAAAACCGAGAGAAATATTAAAAATTATACTAATGTAGTAAATCTAAGATCAAATACACAATACCCGACTCAGATCAACCTCACACCACACACACTAGAAAGAAATTTTGCTACTCATGGAAGTAGAAAAAGATATTGCATTCAATAAAATTCAATATCCATTCACAACTTGAGTAAGAAAATTTCTGAATATTTGAGTCTAATGAGTTTATCTTGTAGAGGAAGAAAAAGATTGTTTCTCTCTCTACCTCTCTCTACAATGCTAATAGAATAATGAAAATCTGATATGAAAATTCTGGAATGTTCGGGCCTTTGAGAAGTACAAAGATAGGGTACCGATCCATTCCTCTTTTCCTCGTTTAACATTTTTACTCCTTTCTAGAGAGCTTCACTTGCGATTCACCTGGTTCGCTAGTGCTTGTCCGTGGGCCACCAGTCGTCAGCATCTAAAGGACAGTGAGATCGTGTGAGAGCTGGGTATTGGCAATCGCGCTAGCCGGGTGTTGATCCGCTACCGTTGGCCTGGCCAGACCGATGGCCAATAAGTTCTTGATCACTTCGGCGTTGACACCAATAGTTCAAAGGTGCTGATCCGCGGTCCACCGGTCTCCATCCTTCCTCAGCACAGTAGACAATCACAATCAACTGACATTTCACCTGTGTCCTCTGGTGGAGCGCCGATCCTTAACTCTATTTTCCATGATTTTTTCTTAATTTCATGATTTTCCAATTCAAGTTAGGTACCTACAAATATCAATGAAAAGGGTATATTATCTCACCTAAATTACTTGAAAACTAAGCAAAACTCATGATTATATTCTACTGAGTTGGTAAAATTACCAACTCAAACCCCCAACTTGAACCATTTCTTGCTTGTCCTCAAGTAAAGCAATTTGTCATTCGAGCATAATGAAACAACATGTCTCTATGAATGTATGCACTAAGGACCAATGAGCCTAAGACAACCCAAAAAGGCTTAACAACTCAAGGAAAAAGAGAAATGACTTCAAAATGAGAAAGTTTCTGAGGTAACCACAATGAATAGGCATGATTTACATCTGCTTTCATTTTTCAAAACAAGGGCATGGTTTATCACCATAAGCATACATAGCATCTCAAATTATTAGAATTACATTCAAAGCTTTCCTTGAAGCTCATAACACTAATGTCCCGATCACTTGTTTGCACCAATGCAAGTATGTTATAAAAGGAGGTGATGCCACTCATAAGAAGAGAGAATCCCATTTTTTATCATCAAATAATGCACACAAGTGATTATAAAATAATACAGTAACACTCACTTTCCCAAAGAAATTCTCGATGCACACATCACTCCATAGGCTTTCCCCTTCGTGTGACCGCCACTAATGTAGAGTTGCTACACTGTAATCAATTAGGACTTGGGGGTCATAATAAAGGCTAGGGGTATAGGTAGGACAATTATTTAGCTCTAGTTACTAGAACCTCCCTAATGGCCCTTTTGAACACTTTTAACATCCCATCATACTCTTTAGATCACTCCCCTTATCTTTCTTTTCTCCATCTTCATCTTTGTTACTCAAAAGCCACCCTTATAACTCCTATGGTTTTCACATTTAGTCCTCATTTAAGCAAGGGGTAGCACCATTCACTATTCTTCTCTTTAATGATTCTAGGTTTCTCAACATATCATTTCATTCATTTTTATCATAATTTGGTGCTACTCTCCCATTAATGGTCATCACATTTCTCCCTTTGCGAAACCCAAACTTTGGCTCTTGGCTCGTTTTCATTGATTTCCATTCTCCGCATTTCTTTCGCTTCAATCCTCTTTCATTCATTCATCACAAAAAGAAGCAATTAGAGATGGGTTCCAAAAGATAGACCATAAGGGGACATTGGCTTGTAATGTGGTTCCTAATAAAAAAGGGTCAAAAGCTCAACATTGGCTAGCAAAGGAAGATGTTTAGGGAGGTATTTTGGGTGAAGTGATCAGCAATAGAAAGTTTTAAAATCATGCCTCCCAAGTGCAACTACCTCATGATTTCACCTTGAATCACACTTAGGACAAGTTCTAGACAAACGTATATGCATGGGAATTGTTCAATCAGCCTCACCACAAGGCATCACACTCCCAAGAAGTTCATATAGTACATTACCACAACTAGATTATGATTTTTAATGACTTTGAGCATGTGAATTAAAAGCCAAACAAGGAATTTGCAAATTATGACAAGAGAGTGCTACAATTTTCATTTCTAATGCCCAATTTCTTTAAAACCATTTTTCATGCCATAAAAATATTTTTGGTATCCTTCAAAACAATTTCACAAGACTCAAAGATATATGACATTTCCCTTAAGAAAGTCATCTTTCAATCTATTATTGAGAAATGTCACCCAGTTCGGCAATAGAAAAGAAAGGAAAGAAACTGCTCGAATAACCCGTTGTATAAATAAAACCCTTGGAGTTTATTCACTACCTACTATTTAAAAAGGTGACAATCAAACTTGCACTAACAATTCAAAGGTAATATTTCATTTTAGTTCATCCATTCCAAGCCTGATAAAGGCTCAACAACCATTCAATCACATATTAACCGGAAAGCACACGAGAGACATCTATTCCGAGCCTGAAAAAGGCTCAACAACCATTCAATCACATATTAACCGAAAAGCACACGAGACAAACTCATCCCCATTAGCCGAAAGAATATAAGCTGCCCCTATGTAAAAAAGAAGAGTAACAAGTTCAAGAGGACTCCCTAAAGGATCTAGTGGTCAAAGGAGAATTATATATGTGGCTTCATTAAAGTGCCATGAAGCAGTTTCACTCGTAGAAGGAATAAATAGGTCGTGGGAGGTCAAATGATTTTCCCGGTCTAGAACCACCACCGATTCGTGGGAGAGTTCAGCTCATGATAAGAAGTGGTGTCCACCTCACCGGGTCTCTATAATGGATCTATTTCGCTCATAGTGCTCATCCGATGGGGTGGTGGGCAACTGTGGTATGTCTCTTCATCGGACACGATTTTCGAAGGACTGCCATACCCCATGCACCAATCATCTAGTGGGATCCCCGTGATCTCGATCGGGCCGCAGGTGCCGTTGGTTTATTCAGGTCACTCTTGCTTGATGACAGAAGTTCCATGTGCCTCACCACTTCACCCCTTATGGTAGTTACTCATTTTCCAAAACTCCAACCTTAGCACAAAGGTAGCCCAACTTTTCCACTACTAGTTGTATGACCTTTTTGATGGCTTGCTAGATCATGGAAAGTATTGCTCCTGCCAATTTCACAATTAGTTATATGAGCTAGCTGATTTTAGCTGACTTCAACAGATCTGTTGGTGGAGGGCAGTTGATTATGGATGCTTGAGGAAGACCCTGAGTTGTTCTGGGAGAAAATGGAAGATGAAGGACTAGTTCGGTCCACCGTCACTTGGGTCTCTTCAAGGTGAGCATCTCATTTGGCTTTAGTGGCTAGTGTAATTACTCCATCGGCCCTCACAGTTCTGTCCAGTGATCAGAATAGAGGGTAGGCTCGTATAAATAACATACTGATGAGGTTAGGATAAGGCAAATAAGTTTCCTTTTATTTGGCTTTCCTTTTTGAATTGATCCGCAATGATTTCCCCACGTTGATGTGCTCGACCCATGACGCAGGCCACAAGGATGGTGATCTTGATGGGGACGTGGTTATATTCTGGAAGGGATAATCCGAGAACATACTAAGTTAGTCATATGCGAGCTTCAAACGTCAGATATGGTGGTGAATTATTCCCTTAGGAAATAGCCCACCATGGCTAATCTTGAGCAATTATTTCAAATTTACCCACTAAAACTACATTCTCTTTATCTTCAACTCCTTTCTTTTGACTCTGAACTTCTGGCCTGATTGGGTCAGCCTAATAGATGGAATTGATTGCCTCTAGGGTGATGGGCACTTCTTTACCCTGTACTAGAACAAATGGAAGGCAAGGCATTACGTCTACTCGGCCTCTATGCTTGAAGATGCTTTGCCTTGCCATATAGGAGGCATAGAACTCCCATACCAACTTAGGAAGCATGATCCTAGCATGAGTATGGTGAATGGACCCCAATCACGAATGCCAATCTGGTTGTAAATGTCCGGGAAGTCATCCTTGAAAGGCGTCATATAATGCATAGTCCTAGACAAATATGCCGTTCGCCTCAAGTTGACGAACTGCCAATTCTTTGCCTCCCTTAACTCTCTGTGTGGAAAAACCTGTCCATAAACGCAACATAAACTCAACCCAACTTACAAGGGCTGCTCCAACTCCCTGACTATTCTATTGACAAAACCATATGTGAGTGACCTTTAGCTGGCAGGGAGGGTAAGTATGCGTTCCATTTTCGTCACCCACATAATTTGGGTGATCTTCTCGGGATCTCCTCTAAGAACTCATACTGGTCCTCGTCCACCTTTGACCCCAAGAATTCGGGTGGGTTCATCTGAGGAAGTATCTTTTACCCTAGCCGCCGCTACGTTCCCATTCTGGAGAACATGAGCCATCGCCAAGCTGATTAATCTAGGCGGTCATGGCCTATACCAATATGTGAAAGGCTACCTTAAACTCCTGTATGAGTAACATGGTCGCCCATCGGGCTCCGCTTAGGCTAGTAGGGCTTGCTGGGCGCCCATTACTGTTTCTTCTTCCATTCATTCATCTGGGAGAGGCATTATCTGCGAGCATGTAATGCACGAGTTAGAGAGGAACTGCTGTGGAGTTTATACTCTACGATGATAAGAACTATGAAGAAAAAGGACATTCCTAAAATGTTCAGCTCCGCTATTCATAAGTGTGGCGTGCTTACACCTATGAAAAAGACTCCTACTTATGCGACTCTTTCGAAACACCCTAGACACTCTAAACCTTTGCTCTGATATCATGTTTATCATGTCCCAAACATAGGCTAGGATCGATACGGATAAGGAACTCGATGCTCTAAGTCGACCCATGATATGATCATAGCATAACATTAGCAAGACAACAACTAAAAAAATCATAACTAAGTGGAAGCTAACTGAAAGAGGCTAACCATAATACACAAGAACATAATCAAATAAAACTCTAATACAAAAGCTAAATCTATTTATACAAGCCTGAAAGCATCTACTACATCGATGAGAAGTCGGGACAAGCCCCCGCCTAACTCCTAAAGTTTTAAAACCGAAATATAACCGAAATAGGAAAACATAGATCTCATCCTCAAGAGATGAGGACTCACCACAATTAGTTGAGATAGAAATGAGCTGCATCTAATCATGTGATGAGTCTGAAAACCTGAATCTATATCATGAAGCGATATAGACATAATGTATGCGACGTGATTGAATGTACTGAGTATGCGGGAAGCATAAAGAACTGAAAACATGCAAGCATAAAGGAAGTAAAGTAAGTACATCACTGAACGTATAACTGAACTGAAATACAACAACCCTGTCTAAGATACATATATATTGACATGAAGCTTTTATTTGAAGACATTTATTGAAGTATAATCAAATTGATGCATCGTGTGTCATGTAATGAACACATGTATAATCAAGTTGTAATCGATATCATACACCGTACTGACTAACCGCTGATTACTCGAGCTGAATTCCTCTAAAACTGATTTAAACTAAAGTCTGAAACTATATGGAGCCGGAAGCAACTAATATCATATATTAAGGGACACATTCTCTACTATTGAGAGTCCCCGATGCGTGGCTAAGGGAGACATTCTCTCGGCTATTGAGAATCCCTAATCGAACCGAAAGGGAAACATTTCGGCTATGGAGAACTCGACTCTGAGCTAAGTGGAAACATTCTCTATCGAGAATCTCGGATCGACTAAGGAGACATTCCCTTCAAGTGGCTGAGAATGCCCACTGAATTGGAGGGAAACATTCTCAAGGCTGAGAGTCCCGATAAAACTTTTTACATGAAGGTACCAATTCCACTATCATTTATATAGTCTCCACATTTCAGCTAATCACCTGAGTGTTCAACTATTTACATCATGCTGAATTCATTTGAAGTCTGATCAAGGCTACTTTCTACTCTCAACAAGCCTAAAAGTCTAAAAGATCATTATCATGCTTTATCTTTTGGAAGGGCTGTATTTCAATTCCCGAATTGATGGTATAAGTCATATATTCTGGATTCATGTAAGATCCATAGGTCCAATTCATACTATAACATATACCCAAAATCCTTGTGAAGGCATATACATATTTCATATCCACCCAAGCCCATTAGTTCTAATAATGCTTAACATTACAAACAAGACATATATTCTAGATTCGTGGAAGCCCATATGTTCGAACATGCTTTAAACACATATATAATGAATTCATGGTGGGGTAATGTGAGTTTTTAATAAAGCCCTATTTTGAAATTTATGCTAAATCATGGTTAAAATTCCCTAATCATGCTATTCACATATCATGTACATAATTTGAGAACTTGAAAGAAATTTCCTAAGCATACACAACTATTAATCATAATAGGTCTTAAAATATGCGTAGAAGACATACGAGGATTTATGCATAAATTGAAACCCTAGAACATGATTTTGTAGAAATCAAGGGTTTAGGATTTCGGTATAAAAATTGGGACACAAGGATGAAAGGATATCCTTGTTGAAGTCCCATACCTGGTTGAAGAATCCTTACTAGGACTTTGGATCTCGATACCCTTGGAGAAACCCTAGGTGATCCTTGAGTCTTGAGAGAGAAGAGGAAGAAGGACTCGGGAGTGTTTTTGGGGTGGACAAGGGTTTAGGCTAGTAGAAACCCTTAAAATGTCCCATTTGATACCCAAAACGATATCACTTAGAGTTAGATTTAGGATTTTAAAAATACCCCTAGAAAACGTAGGAAAATCGCTGCCGGGCCCCCCACGAGGGACTTCATGGGTCGTGGGGAAATGTGACGACTGTTAAGTCCTAATTAATGATCACTTTGGAAAATATAAAATTCCTCAAAGGACACGACTGACTTACGAGTCATTAGCTTACTTTTAACGACCCAGGGCCCTTCCGTTACCATTGAAGCCTAAAATCTTACTCTTTCTTCCCACGATCGACACGATGAGTCGCACCGACACAACGACCATCCTACTCTCTCATCGTCATCACTGCCTCAAACTTGCACCCTTTCTGATTCCACTCGATGATTCATCAGGAGGACTCATTGCCTCACTTCATGAGTCGTGATGTGAGTCGTTACTTCCCGGTGCTCGAAAAGAACGCTCATTGATTGTTGTCACTTAGTCTTACGATGACTCGTAGGGTCACCTCACAGGTTGTACCATGACTTGTTCTGAGGCAAAATTTTCCACTTCCAACTGAATTCTTTCTTTAAGTCTGGTGTCTGTTCTATAAACTTTTGGGTGTGCCATACGGTAATCCATACACACCCTCCATACGGTGACTGGACGCTTTGGAATTATCTCATTCTTTTTGTTTGGCACCACTATAATCCCTCCTTGGCACATATTGAACAGGTATTAACCAACTGCTATCATCTATAGGATACACAACTCCTGATCTAACCATTTGATAATTTCTTTTTCTTAACTACCTCTTGCATCGGTGGATTCGATGCCCATGATGCTCAACCGATGGACTATAATTTTTGAAGGTTGATTTGTGAGTGCAAATACCAAAGGGTGTACCAATGATATTAGTTATAGACTATCCCATTGCTCGGATATTCTCCTCAAAACAGCCGAAGTGCTTCTACTTATTAGTTGTCGAGCTTAGCTGAAACAATCACCGGGAGTGTCTTTGTTCTTCCCAAATATACATACCTGAGGGCAGCAAATGCTTACTCTAAGACCGCAGAAATGATTGATGGTTGTGATGGTGTTGTTCGATTCTTGGAGGTTAAGATCAAGCTTCTTCAGTTGAAAAGAATAGGTGCTCGACCCTTTACTCATGACACCTCTTCCAATCCTCCATTTGTCAAAAGAATACTTTCAAACGCTTTCTTTCAAAATTTTTCTTCCATTCCCCCATTCCACAACTTCTTCCTTTACCATGGTCGTGGTGAGCTCTTTCCTTCCTTTTTATCACCTGCTGGGTTGCCAGCTGAGATGCTAACGAATTCATTCTATCCTCTAACTGTTTGATAGACACTTCATGGTCCTTCACCTTTGAGTGACGCCCAAGAGGTCACTTAGCTCCCCGAATTCTGAATCATTCAAAGACTCGCCGGGCACAACCTTGAGCATGCTTTCAATGCGGGATAAGGATGACTCCTCACTTTCCTAGCTACTCATTTCAGCTATATATACAAAGTTTCAACCTTGATTTTCATTATAAGGATACCAATAGCCCCTGGTTGTCTTGTTGGTACCTTATATGAAAACCTATCATAATTTGCTAGAAGCTATATTTTCTTCTATCACCGTCAACACCGTGTCTTTTATTTCTTCTCTCCTCCATATCTCATCCATCAATTTGAGGGTTTCAAAATAAGATGCCCATTAAGATTCTCAAGAGCCTTTTCAAAAGGACTCATTAGCATACAAACAACAATTCAACAAGGTGAGAACAAAATATAGGAGATGATAAATAATTCAAAATAAAACAACTAAAGCACAAACTACATTCTCGGCAACGGCACAATTTTTGATAACCTCCAAATTCACTCCTCTTGATAAGAAAGTAAACGGCCGTTGTAAAATAAATAAACCCAACGGGTGTCGGGATCGAATCCCACAGGAATGTGAGTCGATCACACAAGAGTATATGATAATAGATTTTGGTTATGTCTACCCCAAGCCCACATGATCAACACCCAATTACCCATTAGTATTTGTTACCCATACTTCAAATTCCTTTTTCAAGAAAATTTGAAGTAAGTAAATTCAACCCACATTTGCACCAGTGAGTATTAAGATTAAAACTCAGAGGAAATACTAAAGTTATACTAATAGAGTAAATTTAAGATCAAATACACAATACCTAATTAAAATGAACCCAATCATTCACATTACCCCTAGCAAGAAATTTAGCTACTCATGAAAGTAGAAAAATACATTGCATTCAAAAATTCAATATCCATTCACAACTTGAGTAAGAAAATTTTAGCAAGAGTTTGAGCTCCAATGGAATTTCTACCTTTGCAGAGGAAGAAGAAGATTGTTTCTCTCTACTCTCTCTACAATGCTAATAGAATAATGGTAAATCTGATATGAAAATTCTGGAATGTTCGGGCCTTTTTTGAGATGTGTACAAAAATAGGGTACATATTCCTCCTCTTTTTTTCATTCTTGACGTTTTTACTCTTTCGATGAGCATCAATTGTGATTCACTTCAGCAGCTGCCGGTGCTTCATGGGCCGTCGGTCGGGCCACAACTGAAGGACAGTATGATCATGAGAGCTGTAGCGTTGGCATCGGTGGTTCGCTGCAGACCGACCAAGGGACCGCCAATCACAACCGATGGCCGTAAGTTCTTGATCACTTCGGCATTGGCACCAGCTTCACGGCATCGATCTATACCGCGCTTCATCTCTCAAGACAAAAGACAAATCACTATCAACCAGCATTTTGCCAGTGTCCTTCGATGGAGTGCTCCGTCTCAATTCTATTTTTCATGCTTTTTGTTCAATTTCATGTTCAAATCAAGGAAAATAGCATAAAATCCACCTAAAATGACCCGAAAAACTAAGCAAAACTCATATTTAAGAGCCTAGTGAGTTGGTAAATTACCAACTCATCACATATAACAGATACATAAATTTGTACTGCTATGCTCAATTTAGTTGATATAGCTATACCGTATCTATTCGCTCAACCTATTTGTATCAACACTTTCTTATTTTGCTAGATACAATAATTTTAGGACAACTTGCTCTATATTAGATACAATATTCATTTTTAGAGGAATTAAAAAGTACTCAATTTTATTTAATACATTTTCTCAAATTTATTAGATACACTAATATAATCCAAAAAAATATTTTAGATACAATATTCATTTATAGGTTGTATCGTTGTATCTATCACATTTTTATTTGTTGAGATACACTTGTATCATCACCAAAAAAATTACTATAAATTCAGATCTACAATAAATTAATTGCACTGATTGGTGAGAGAGAGAGAGGAGAGAGAAGGAGAGAGAGAGAAAGAAAAAAGAGCGAGAGAGGCAGTGAGAGAGAGAAAGAAAAAGAAAAAGAGGAGAGAGGTAGCAAGAGAGAGAAAGAAAGAGAGAAAGAGAGGGAGAGAGGGAGAGAGGGAGGAGAGAGGTGAGAGAGATGGGGAGGGGAGAGGGGAGAGGCGAACGATATTAGGCAAGAGAGGAGAGAAATGTTACAAATAATAATATTTTCAAAGTGTAGCTATAATAGTAATTATTTCAAGCTATAGTTACTAACGGTAAATACATAACATATATTTACTATACTATGTAACTTTTTATTATATATAATAGTTATATTTTCTAGTTAGGTAATTTATCCAAATAAAAGTGGAGCAAAACTTTTAATGTACTGCTTATGGATTTGGCCTAAAGTTTTTTAGGGAAACTTACATAATCCCAATCTAGAGTAAAATATTTACATACCTATACCCTTTACTTTCATGCCCTCTAATTAATTACGTAAAATACCCCATCTCATAATATTTCATGATACCATCATGGTATATCCATATAATATCATGGTATCACCGGTGATGAGCATTCTTCAGAATATCGCGCAGGGCTTCTCAATCCTTCATGATGCTATCATAGTATATTGATATATTATCATGGAATCACTGAGGAATGAGAAATCCTTCAGTCTTACACTCCATAATCATGCATGATACCATGACAATAAATTAACATACTTCCATGGTATCTTGTGCGAAAACCATCAAACGAAAGTGGGGCATAAATTATATTACTTTTTTGTGTCGATTAGGTATTATGGGTAATGTCACGCCCGTCTTGGGAGGCATGATCGGCACTGCTCCCTAATAGACCCGACTGCTGAACTAACCGAGCTCTAAGCACTTTCGTGCAAGGCCGATCAGCTCGAATCAAGAAAACAACGGGCTATAGCGGCTGTAAATACAGCCCCCGCTCGACAAGGCCTATAGACACCTGTGAAAATAAAAAGCTAACCCGAAACAACCAAATATAAGGGGTCTTGGTGCAGGCCGATAAGGCCACTCATGATATCTAGTTATAGCTGAAGAAACGAATCAGCGCTAAACCGACGGAACGACAAGGTCAACTAATATAAAAGGCCCCACACGGCCACATCTAACCACAGATAATATGATACACCTGAAAGCTCTCTAAGAATAATAAGATGAGTCGGGACAGCCCCCACCTACCCATACTATGACAAGAAGAAAGTAAACTCGTTTTCCAAGCTCCTGATGAATGAGTCAAGGCTCTATACGTCGATCGGGAACTTATGAGGGATCTGCTCCTCATCTAAGTACACCTGTGTGTGGTACGTAGCGCCCGAATAGCGCATCAGTACCACTGGTACTGTGTATGTAAAGCAATAACCGTAAACATCCTAGCAACAGTAAAGCTGATCGTAATTGAAGTAATAGGAAATGGACTGAAATTGACTGAGATAGAGGAATCGGGCTATCATAGCTATACTGAGAAGAGTAGGACAGCACTGAGCACATGGCATTCTACTGTCTATCTATCAATAACTAAAATACCATAACATAAACCTTACCTGCCCCCATAAGCCAGAAGGTGTAATCATCATAGAACAACCCCACCCGCCCCCGTTTGTCCTAGTGAGTACATCTCACCTATTTACCCCTACCTGTGTCATACCACATCACCTGACCGGTATAAGCATCCAGCCGGTCCCCTGAGTATGCTGCTTGGGCCCGCTGGACCCCGACTATAGCTGTACCCGAGTTTGAAGGATTCCTGAAATCAACACCTTTGGTGTAAGCGCTGACGGGGTGTATAAAGGTCAACCAATTTAAAATACGTGGGAACTGCATCCGATTTCATCCCTAGTGACGTCATGCCACTCCGTAGATCGACGTATCTCGCCCTCTGGCGGATTTGAGTCGGTACATCCATTAACCCTGGGTGGTCATGGAAGCTATACGGGTAATGCAACCCAAAACAATACAATCAAGTCTCAACTTATAACAATAACTACATATAATACACACCGAATAAGATAATAATATAATCTCTAACATGTTGTACCGAGTCCATATCGAATATGATATAATACTTCTAACGTGCTTTACTAATTTCATATTGAGCATGAGATATACTATTTCTGACAATATCTTTACCGGGATTCATATCGTTTACTATATCAGAACTAACTTGCCGAAAGAGACTGGCTTTTACATACTCGACTACGGCGACCGATTATCCGGCGAGGTTCGGCTAGTATTCAGCTGTTCTTTCCAACTATAATCATATTCAAAAAAGAATAGAGATAACTTCATTACTCTAATGGAAGAAACAATACTTTATATATATATATATATATATATATTGACTATTCTTCAACTTATAGAAGAACGATAGAAAACTCATAATTTCTCGAGAGTCTAGAAGGGAGAAGTACTTACTTTAAGCCTGGGATTGTATTAACACTAATTTCGAGCAATTCCAATCACTTTGGCTCGGCAGGATTGATGATTCGCCAGGCGAATTTCACAAAACTAACTCTGTGGAAATGCTCCTACAGCCTTATACTTCGATACCCGGCTAATTTGACTTGGACAATGCTCACAGATGGAAATCTATAGGAACCCTCATTCTCTCCTGCTTGTCTGCAAAGTGAATGGCGTGGAAATATCTCAAAGTTGAAGAGTGGCAGATATCTTTACATATTTGTAGCCAGGCGCAAGAGTAACCGTGGCATTGCGTTGGCTTATCGCGCTGCCATTCTACTCCGCACACGTTAGTTTATCATGAGGAGTGTGCTTCCGTGCCACGTTGCCCCTTCGGGACAAAGACATGGTTCAGCCTCTCTTATGAAAATCTGTTGGTACCTGGGTTCGACCTTTCCCCAGGCCCTTTCCTCGCACATATGACATTCTAAAACCCCAACCAACATGAATAGGCCAACTAAGTTCTAGAAACTTACGGGGTGTAACATCCTTCCCTTAAGAACATTCGGCCCTCAAATGTTACCTTCGCTTGCAAGAATCTTAACATGCCACTATTTATTCTGAGAAATTTTTGGAAGTGTGTCTCACCTATAATATGGACTATCCGAAAATCCTGGAACACGCAGAAAAGTCCAATACAGGTACTCCACATGATACTATAGTATTCATTTTACAACAACCGAGTCACCTACCCACATATACATGAATATAAAGCACCATGAAACAACAATAATAAAATACCTTTGGCTGCATAATATGACTAAGTCTGAAAACTGAGGATATCTGACTTTCATATCATCTTCTTCTTCCCAAGTCATCTCCTCTCGGTTACTATTACGCCACAACACCTTGACAAGCAACATCTTAGTTCTTAACCCACGGATCTACCGCCTAGTATGGTACCGGAACTTCCTCATGCCTAACTCTTCTCGTGACCCGAACATCTTGGATCGGGACAGTTCGGGAGGGATCTCCCTATGCACTTCCTTAGCATTGATACATGAAAAACCGGGTGAATACATTCTCACTGAGGTAGGTCCAATTCATATGCCACCTGACCTATCCTTTGGCGACTGAGAAGGCCTAAACAAATCCTGGCCGAGCTGGTTTTCTAGTAAAATCTCATCACACCTCTTCATGGGAAAACTCGTGAATACCTCCATTACCCACATTAAATTCCCAAAGTTTCGCCGCACACGCATAAGATTTCTGGTGGCTCGAGTCAAGCCGCAGACGTCTCGATAAGACGTTTTTCCTCTGACGGTTGAACAATGTCTGGCCCAACAACGCTGATTCTCCTACCCAAACCAACCGAGATCCGCATGTTACACCCCGTAAATTCACGTACATGTATATGGCCTACTCCGCATGTTGGTTAAGAGTTTTGATGCCATACATGCTAGGAAAGGCCCTGTGGAAAGACGAGAGACACTGCCAACCATCGCAAGAGGCCGGCACTTCCTCTCGCGTTGGCTGCAGTGTCAGCGCAGGGCTCTCACCTCCATGATACACAAGAAGTCACAGAGGCTAGGCTCCACTGATACGCTGTCACGGAGGTGAGGTGCAAATTTCCATAAAAGCCTCCAAACTTCGGTTTTTGCTTCATTTAACTAAAATTTCCAAAAATAATGAGAAGTCAGGAACAAAGAGAGAATGAAGGTTCCTTAATAATATTCGTTCGATTACGCCATCAAACACGGTCCAAACTCAAATTAAGTCCGTATACCGAGGTATACAATAAGCGAGCATTCCTACGAATTTACCAAATTCAGCCGGCGAATTATCGGCTACCGAGCTAAGATAAGTGGAATTTGCTCCAAATTAGTGTCAATATGCCCCTAGCCCTAAAGTAAGTATTTCTCCCTTCTCGACTTTCGAGAAATAGAGAGTTTTCGACTGCGATAAGCTAAAGTTTGGGCTATATATATTGAAAGTGAGATTTTCTTCCAAAATAATAGCGTATTTAGTTCTAATTGACATATATGAATGTAGTTGGGAGAAATAGCGTAAGGTCAATTCTAGCTACGCCAATAGTCGGGAAATCAAGCCAAGGCACGTAGTTAATCCCTTCGGCAAGTTAATAATCCAGCATGAAGAAATAGCGTGATGTATAGAAGAAAGAATTCTAAGTCGAGAATTGAGTCCACAGATGAATTTAGCAAGCATGTTTTATAATAATATGATATATTCGAATGAAAGTAGTAAAGCAATATCGATAAGCCGATAGTATCTCAAGCATAGATAGCCAGACAGTTAGATAATATCTCAGATACAGCATAGCCAGATAGTCAGATAATATCTCAGATACAATATAGTTCAGTATGATAATCAGTTTAAAGCAGAAAAGAGTTTAGAATAAGAAATCGAATACAAATAGTATTTTCGATCAAACATGCTTGCTATATGTGATTATTGTTTGTTGAGACTCGTTGTGCTAGCGAGGGCACCCTGCAGCGTCCTAGCCGCCCGGGTTACACGTGTCGACTCGCCCGCCGTAGGGTGAGTATACGTCACTCCAAGGAGCGGCATGCCATCCGTAGTAGGACGAAGATGGGATGCGGGTATTCCCATATCAGGGCCGATCAACATAGCAAGATAGCTTACCTTTTGTGCGCTTGCGCCTGTAAGGATTATAGATACGTATGGTATACGATCACAATTTATAGTACAGAGTCCTCCCGACTGCATTACGCTATAGTCGAGGCCATAGCTCGAGCTGCGGACCCAAGGGGGCCGGTAGAGGTGCTCGTAGTTAGTAGACGAGTGGAGCATTTATTTTTGATGGTTTTATATGGGTAGGGGTATATGATTGTTTGTTGGTTGGCACCTTCTTGCTGAAGCTGGGGCCGGTATTGTCCTTGTTTGTTATATATATGTATATATATGTTATTTATTGATAGACAACAGATTGCCACGTCGACAAGTACGCTCCTACTCTTACTTAGTATAGATAAGCTTACTTCGCATTCCACGCCCGTATAGTTTCGTATATTTCCTACCGTTTCGTAGTTTCTAGTTATGTTGCTTATATTCAAGCATGTTCGCCTGTTCTTTGCATACTAGTACCAGTGGTACTGAGCCCAAGGTGCTGCATTTCCTGCAGGTACCTATAGACGAGAGCCGATCCTCGTGATCCTAGCCGCAAATAACGCCTCCTCACATCCGGAGCTGATATTCGCAGGTTTACATCATTTTTCTTTTTGTTGTATAGTATGGGTAGGTCGGGGCCCCGTCCCGACCATCTCATCGCTTCTTAGAGGCTTGCAGATTGTGTATATACATCTCCTTGTGGTTAGTTGTGCCGGTCGTGTGGGGTCGTGTGTATGTTTAGCGGTTTAGTATTGTTGTTTATGTTGGCCGTGGGGCCGTATCTAGTTAGGTAAGTGGTGACCTTGCCGGTCACATAGTTGTTCAAAGATTTGTTATACCGATTTGGAGATAACTAGCCAGCATGGTGGCCTTGTCGGCCCGCAGTTCCCTATAAAGGAGTGTGATTCTGCTAGTCAAAGAGTAGTACGTGGCTATAGGCCCGGGGCCACTGAGGCCGTATTGTCGTTATATAGCCCATTGCTCAGAAACAGTAGTTAGAGCACCAGTACCGATGTGCTTAGGCTCGCAGGCTAACAACTCAGTCCTATAGGGCACCAGGTGCCACTCATACCTCCTAAGGCGGGGCGTGACAAACTTGGTATCGAGCAGGTCGTGTCCTGTGAGCCCGCAAGCCGTAAGGCAGAGTCTTGTTTACGATGTGTTTTTGCACCACATACTATAGGCAGGAGGCCGCAAGGCATAATATGATGGTTACTCTTTCATGTTCATTGTGCCATAGAGCAGCCAAAGATAGGTTGATTCCCAAAACTTACCATACTCTTGGAATACGACACAAGTCGTAATTCAACCATATTCATCCTAGGCGTATTTATCGATATAGCAACAAGAGATTGGCACCGTGCCTAGCCAAGGTAACTACAACACAGAGTGAGGTATCGTGACTTCCCAACGTGATACCTTATCGGCACCAACCCCAAGATATGTCGATAACTTCAGAATAGGAAGTCATAAGCATAAATTTATAAATGAGTTGATTTATTTGTTAGATATATAAGATTCGATTAATATAATAGACACAGATTATCCGATAAGTGTGAGAAAGAGAGGGAAATGTAGGATTCCCCACCTCCATCCTTTCGTATGTGGCAAGCGCTCCATGTCTTCGTTTCTGTTGTAGTAAGAAAAGCCATTCCTACCCTTAGTTTTGATCCCAAAGATAGCAAAGGGCATAAGGATTGAGGCGATGCTGCCTAAAGTAGGCAAAGAAGTTAAAGGTGGATTGGTTGATCTCGTAAAATGCTAGAAAGAGTAAGGATCCCTTATGATTATGTAAGTTGTGCAAGTACTCCTCACGGTAATAAGTCAAGAGCAAGTAAGACTACTACCTTACTCGAAGTGGGCGAGGAGATCCGTTAATAATGGACTTAAGAAGAGTCAAGTTCAAGTCAGAAAAGGCCGACCCACCGTAGTATGCTAACAACGGCGTGGTATGTCTCGCAAGATAATAGTTATAATCTTAGATGTGATATCGAAAGACAGGGAGATCATATGAATCATATGGGTCCGATCAAGCGAGCCGAAGGCGATAAGCCGAGACTCTGACCAAGAACCTTATTAACAATGTAAGGTTTACCTTGAACCCTAAAGCCTTACTTTAAGCAAGATAGCAGGAAGAAGCAGAATACCAACATTTTGAGGGGAAATTAGAATCACCTCCGCATTGAGAGAACATCGTGTATTAAGGACTAAGCCCTGACCGACAAACCCAAGAGATAGTAAGCTTATAGTCCGTAATGTTATGGTATGTCCGCCTAGGGGAAGTTAAGAGACTGCCGAAACAGAGACTCTAATCCAGTACGTGAGATCAGGCCCAAAGAGATAGTCACGCTCCTTAATGCAATGCCAAGTAAGGCCACAAGGCGCGAATGTTGACCCCACGTTGTAAGAGTGGGCAAAATTTTGAATAGCGTATCATAGCTAAAGTGCATGCTTTTGTTGCTTCCGGAATGGGACGAAAATCCAATGAAAATGGTATGGAGAGGACAGGAGATATCATTAGACTGTATTAGTATATCACGTGCTGTATGAAATTCATAAAGCATGTCAGAGATTACATATCACTACAAAATTCGTGCGTATTGTACGTAGTTGTTAATACATATATACAAATATCGATATGTCAGGAGTAGCTTCCAATAGGGTTACAGTCACACAAATTCTGGTTAGCTGCTAGTAAGTATATACAGATTGTACTGCAGGATCCCTTGCCAAAAAAAAGAGATAAGGGACAAAGTTAAGCGTGATTCACGTATGAAGCCATAGAAACTTTCACCTCGCTTATCGAGTTAATGGACTTATATGAATGTTGCTAGATCTAGACTTCCAGAAGCATAAGAGTAAGTAACCTAAATCATGTGGTTGATGATACGAGCATAGTTAGACGGTCTAACAACCAGCTGGCGCCTGTATTAGTCGGGAAGCATCCCTAAAGATCAGTAACATTGTCGCATGTGCCAGAACTGCAATGACACCGAATAGGCATACTTCGCAGGTTAGCAATACCAAAATTTTTCCAAAGATGTTAAGTGGTCGTATATCATTTTTCCAGCCTTTGTAGGTGAGAGTCGGCCTTAGTCAACTCTAGCAGTTATCATGTAGAACACCCCGCAGTGCCGCCCAGTCAGTCCTGGGCCGACAAACCCGTGGTACCCTGAAGCAGTACACATCGCAGTCGCGGACGGATTATTACTTCAGCTGGCTCTCGTAAGATATTCAGATACAATGCTCCTAGTAGAAGGCCTCGCCTTACGTAATGGCTCATAAGACCGAGAATTTCCTGCATTAGCAAGATAAATCCAAATGGATACCTAACAAGGTAAGAAATTGGTAGTACTGCTAGCACAAAGGTTTACTAAGACAAGGAGATTGGTAGTTCTATGAAGATCCAGGAACGGATCGCCCGAGAGTAAATCTGACTAAGCCCAAATTTCATAGCTGTTCAATTAGAAGAACAAAGCAATTAGCTGTCCACAACTCGCAGTTATGCATGAGCTACGATGTCTCGAGTAGGACATTTAGAGCATTGTTAGACTACTAACATTCAGTCCGTCGCCCCAACCATTCGGCTTATTCAGCGATTATTAGAGATCATGATCACTAATGTGATCCTTCATGATACATGCACATGGTGTGCAGACAATCATACAAATTATCCCAGTAGTGAGACATTAGCATGTGGGCCATAAGGCCGATAAGCTCTAGCTAAGGCTGCAGAGATTACTTGTAAGTTTCTCCTAATGATAAATCAGCATGATCATCAATTACATGCCAATTTCTAAAGGTGAATCTCGGTCAATTTAGTAGTCTTTTTTGTCACATTGTGTCGGAGGTTAGTATATAGATAGATACACACAGAAAAATTGGAAGCAGGAAAACATGGCCTGCACCTACCACTCGAATTAAGGCACGCAGTCCTGCTACGGCAATTGGCGTGTTGCGCGTGGAAGGATTTTCCACTTTGCGCGACCTCTCGACTAAACCGACGTAGGAAACAACAAAGTTCCAATAGACTAAGGCATGTGAGCTGAGTTTTGTGTAACCGAGGATGGAGTGCTGAGATATAAAGACGCCTTTTGCGTTCCGTGACGTTGCAAGACTTTGCCAGACAGGGTACACTATGCTCGGCCATTCCCTCCATCCATGTTCGACTAAAATGTACCATAACAGAAAGAAATCTACCGCTAGCCAGGAATGAAGAGGGAAATAGCAGAATTCGTAGCCTGTCCTAATCATGTATAAAAAAAAAGCAATATTCAGAACTAGTAGATTGATTCAAGATACATGCATTTTGAATGGAAGTAAGAATATGATTTTGTAAAATACGTCAAGCAAGCATAGAAATGATTGATTTTGGGTAATTGTTGATGACTACAAAACTGCCATTTCTGCTTAAATGGAAGGCTACTTTCTCCGCCAAAGATTATGCTGAGTTGTATATCAGAGAATTAGTCAGACTATACGGTGTTCCAGTATCCATTATCTTCACAGAGGGGCGTAATTTACAAATAAGTTTTCATGGCTATTTCGTAGAGGCTGGAACACAAATTAACCTGAAAGTACGCAACTTTTCATCCTCGCATGATGGGCAAGCAGAACGCACTATTCAAACGCGCTCAAGGATGTGTTATGAGCATGTGTGTTAGATTTGGAGGTAGCTGATGAACGTCTACCGCTCATTGAGTCGCCTATAATAATGTTTTTACTATTCAAATATTCCGATGGCGCCGTATGAAGCTAGGGCGGGCGGAAGTGGATCTCCACCCGGTTGGTTTGAAGTAGGAGAATCAACACTGATTGGGCCAGAGATCATTCATTAGTCAGAAGAAAAGTAAAGCGTATCAGAGAACGCCTATTGACTGCTCGAGCCGCCAAAAATTATATGCCGATGTGAGGCGCAGAAACCCGGGAATTTAATGTGAATAACTGGGTATTTTTGAAAGCATTCCAATGAAAGGGGTGATGAGATTCGGCAAGAAAGGTAAGCTCAGTCCGAGATTCGTTGGGCCTTATCAAATTCGTTGAAGAATAGGCCAAGTGGCATATGAGTTGAACTTGGCTCTTAATTAGAATCCGCTCTCATCCAGTTTTTCACGTGATCTATGCTAAGGAAGTGCATCGAAGACCCATCCAACTAGTAGTCCTAATCCAAGATGTCCAGGTTATGAAAGAGATGGCCTATGAAGAGGTTCCAGTAGCTATCTTAGACAGACAGATTGGTAGATTGAGAACTAAAGATATTGCTTCACAAGGTGTCAGGCAATAAAGAACCGAGAGGAGATGACTTGGGAAGCAGAGAAGACATGAAAGTCATATATCCTCACTTATTCCAAGCCTAATCGCCGAGAGGTATGTTAGTATTGTTGTCATATGAGATGCCTTATATTACATGTATAATGAGATAGCCGACTTTAGACTTTTCCATGATGATTGCTACAGTATTGTGTGGAGTACCGTGAGATTGGACTTTTCTCAGATTTTGTGTTTTGAGATAGTCCATATTACGGGAGACTCTACCGAAATTTTTCTAGAATAAGTCAAGAAAAGAAGTAGAAGTTTACATTCGAGGATGAATGTTCTTAAGGGGGAGAATGTTACACCCCGTAAATTCACGACATGTATATGGCCTATTCGCATGTTGTTATGAGTTTTTGAATGCCATACATTCTAGGAAAAGGCCCTGGGAAAGATCGATAAGTGAAACGCCGAACCATCACAAGAGGAGGGTGGTAGACCTCCTCCGTGATGGCCGAGTGTCACGGAGGCTCACTCCATGATACACGCCGTCACGGAGGCTAGGCTCTGTATACACAATGTTTCACGGAGGTGAGGTGCAGCCCCAAGTATAAAAGCCTCCAAATCCCCTCGCTTTTGCTTCATTTAACTAAAAATTTGCAGAAAATAACAGAGAAGGAGGGAAACAGAGAGAATGAAGGTTCCTTGATAATATTCATCCGATTACACCGTCAAAGGCGTCCAAACTCAAATTAACTCTAGATACCGAGGTATTAGGGAGTAAGGAGCATTCCTACTAATTTAGTTTCGTGAAATTTGGCCTGGCGAATCGTCGTGCTACCGAGCTAAGGTAAGTGGAATTGCTCCAAATTAGTGTCAATATGCTCCTATCCCTAAAGTAAGTATTTCTCCCTTCCGACTTTCGAGACATAGCGGTTTTTGACTGTTTTCGATAAGCCAAATTGGGCTATATATATATTGAAAGTGAGATTTTCTTCCGTCACAATAGCGTATTTAGTTCTAATTGACATATATGAATGCAGTTGGGAGAAATAGCAGAAGTACCGACCAGCTACGCCGCTAGTCGGGAAACCAAGCGAAGGTACGTGTAAAGCTAATTCTCTTCGGCAAGTTAGTAATCAGTGATAATAAATAGCATGATGTATAGAAGAAAAGAATTGGGAGTCGAGAATTTGAGTCAAGTATGAATTAGCGTTGATGTATTATAATAATATGATATATTCGAATGAAAGTTAGTAAAGAAATATCAGGCAGTCAGATTATATTTCAATTACAAAGATAGCTGCATAAGGAGATAATATTCTCGACACAAGATAGCTAGACAATGATAATATCTCGATACAAGATAGTTCAAAGGAGGAGAATCAGCTAGTGCTTTTAAAAGAGTTCGAATAAGAAATCAGAATACGTATAGTATTTGATCAACATGCTTGCTATATGTGATTATTGTTTGTTGAGACTCGTTTGTGCTATAGAGGGCACTTTAGAGCATCCTAGCCGCCCCTGGGTTAATAGCCGGTCGATCACCCGCCGTAGGCGTAGTATACGTCACTCCAAGGAGGGTATGCCGCCTGGTGTAGGACAAAGATGGATGCAGTATTCTCATATCAAAGTTGATCAAAGATAAGATAGCTTACCCTTGCTAGGCGCTTGCGCCTGTAAGTAGACATGATACAGATACAGACATGTGAATACGCTTATAGGCAGAGGTCCTCCTGGACTTTGTGACATGTGTGCTGAGGGGTCGAGGCCATAGCTCGAGCTGCGGACCCAAGGGGGCTGTAGAGGTGCTCGTAGTTAGTAGACGAGTGAGTGATTTATTTTTTGATAGTTTTGACCTGGGTAGGGGTATGATTGTTTGTTGGTTGTTCTTCGCTTATAAATGGCATTTGGCCCTGTTTGGGTTATATATATGTATATATGTGTTATTTATTAGCCGATAAACAAGTGTATCGCCACGTCGATGTATGCTCCTACCTTACTCTCGCATGATAAGCTTGTTTCTGCATTCCATCACCCGGCATACCGATATTTCCTACCGTTCGAGTTTCTAGTTATGTTGCTTATTCAAGCAGTGCCCGCTTGCTTTACTCAGACAGCAGGCCTGACGCCTGCTTCTGTGCGCTGTACTTGCTTGTAGGTACCTATAGACGCAGGAGCCGATCCTCGTGATCCTAGCCAAATACAGAGTCATCAACCCTTTCATCCGTAGCTTGGTATTAAGAGGTTTACATCATTTTTCTTTTGCTGGGTATAGTATGGGGTAGGTCAGCCCCGTCCCGACCATCTTACGTATTCTTAGAGCTTGTAGATTGTGTATATATATCTCTCCGTGGTTAGTTGTGCCGGTTGTGCGGCCGCAAGTAATGTTTAGCCGTTAGTATTGTTGTTGCAGCACAAAGGGGCCGTATCCAAGCAGGCAAGGGGTGACCTTGCCGGTCACATAGTTGTTCCAACATTTGTTATACTGATTTGGAGATAACTAGATAGTACGGTGGCTCTTGAAATGGCCCGCATAGGGTTCCCTACATGAGTGTGATTCTCGGTTAGCCGATGTTATAGTACAAGTGGCTATAGGTCAGCCGGCCTGAGGCTATTTACAACCGTTATATAGCCCATTGCTTCTAAAATGCAGTTAGAGCTATCCAGGCACCGATGTGCTTAGGCTCGTAGTCTAGCAACAGTCCTAGGGTACCAGTGCGCCATACCTCCTAAGGCGGGTGTGACACCGCACTTCGCCCCATACAATGCTTCATAAGACGCCATCTAAATTGCGTAATGATAATCAAGTATTATAGGCGAATTCAATAAGCGGTAGATGTTCATCCTGCCTATCTCCAAAATCTAACACATATGCTCTAAACATATCTCAAGCTGCCTCGATGGTACGTTTCGCCTGCCTCACTCGCTCGAGGATGGAAGGCTGTGCTCGTGTTAACCCGCGCCCCTAAGCTCTCTCAAACGATTGCAAAACTTGGCTATGAATCGTTCTCTATCGTAAATAATTGACACCCGAATGCCATGCACCGACTATTTTTAATATACAACTCAACAAATCTTCGTTGAAAGTAGCCTCATCAAGCGTAAATGAGCCGATTTTTGTCAATCTGTCAACAATTACCCAAATCGGCTCCTCATATTTACGCCTGCAAGAGGTAATCCCAAAAATTCCATATTAACTACTTCCCCATTTCAATAGAGGCACAGGATCGCTCCGCCTCGTTTCGATGTTCCGCCTTTACCTATTGGCAATTGGGACACTAAGCTACAAATTTCGCTATCCCTTTTTCTCATTCCCGGCCACCTAGATTCTTTATGTCATGGTACATCTTTGTCGAACTCCGATGAGAGTAACGGGCATAGTGTACTCGTCCATAATTTGCCGGGCGAAGCCATGCAACGTCTGGAACACAGGCGATCCCTATATTCAAAACTCCATCCTGCTACTCCAAAATCATCACTTCCCTGACTCTCGTTTTTGAGCCGAACCAGATAGGATCTTTCATAATGCGGTTCCTTCACTTCCACAACCAAAGACGACACCGCGGTGTTCTGGATTACCGTCTATTGTCTCCCGTTTCGCTATACGAACGGCTAAATTGGCTAACTCATGCAATTTTGGCCAACTCACGCCTGCCGTAAGTATGCCAAACTTCCCATAGATTTACTACTAAGGGAATCTCGCTACCACATTGGCCCTTCCCGGTGATATAAAATATTCACATCATAATCTTTCAACAATCCTAACCAGCGACGCCGCGGCACAAATTCACCTTTTGGGTGAAGATATACCGTAGGCTTTTTAGACGGGTGAAAATATCCACGTGATGCCATATAAGTAGTGTCGCGATATCTTCAAGTGCATGAATTACCCAACTAATTCCGTGATGGGTAGATAGTTCTTCTCATGCTTCTCAGCTGCCGGAAGCGTAAGCAATCACATTACTATGCCGTATCAAAACACATTTTAACCTAACACCATAAGCCACAATAAACGTATAACTGCTCTTTTGGTAATGCTAACATCAAGCCGATGTTTAATCTCGTTTTTTCTGTAGCTTCTAAAGTTTTTCACATGCCTCAACATTGGAATTTTTGTCAGCCCGTTGCTATTTAGTTAAAGGTGCTTCTAAAGTGGAGAATCCTTCCACAAACCTTCGTAGTACCCGGCTAATCCCAGAAACCGCGCACCCGATTGGAGTGCAGGTCTAGCCATGTTTTCACTTCTCTTATCTTCTCGTGTATCTACCGTGTATACCAGCATCTGACTCAATATGGCCCAAGAAGGCTACTGAATTCAGCCAAAATTCACATTTGGAAAATTTGCATATAGCTGGTCAGTTTCGAGAATTTGGAGCACGTCTGTGATGATCCCGGTGGCCCGCTCTAAGCGAGAATACCCGTAATATCATCGATAAATACTATCACTTTACAAGTCGAGGTATGGTTCCAAGATATCGCTCATCGTGTCCATAGACACTGCTGGGGCATTTGTCAGCTCGAAGGACATAACTAAGAATTTAAAAGTGGCCGATCGGGTCTTGAAGGCAGTCTTTGGAATATCCTTTCACGAACACGAACCCCATGATATACTGAGATCTAAGTCAATCTTGGAAAAATACCTTTCTCCCTGTAGCCGGTCAAATAAGTCGTCTATTCTGGGAAGCGGGTACTTATTCTTAACAGGTACTTTGACTCAGTTGCCGAAGGTCCATACACATACGGAGTGAGCCGTCCTTCTTTCACGAATGTAACTGCGCACCCTACGGTTAGGTACTCTACCGATAAAGCCCTTTATCTAGAAAATCTTCAATTGTTCCCCTTTAACTCTCTCCGTAGCTTAGCAGAGCTATCCAATAAGGGGATAAATATGGGCTGAGTTCCTGGTAATAGATCAATTGTAAAATCAACTTCCCTTTCTGGGGAATACCAGAAGCTCATTCGAAATACATCGGGAACTCATTAACCACTGAACAGATCAAGGGCCTGAGGTTCGCCTCAACATCTTGAACTCGACAATGTGGTAACGAATTCCTTTGCTATCATACTCTCGCCCGAAGATAGGAATGAAACTCCGCCTTTCCGGTGTAACTGTATCATTTTCCACTCCTTATTGGCTCCTGGAAAGTGGAACGACAGCTTTGGTCCAACACTCAACATTGGCATAACATGGAGCTAACCAATCCATACCCATAATGACTGCCATAATCAACCACTTAGCTCTTATAAAGTCCGTTGTCGTCCGATGACTGGGAACCTCTACTGTACACCCCACAGACCCTTATGGCTATGATAGAGTCACCAACAGGTGTGGACACTGGAAAAGGTCGTCAAGCACTTTCGACACAATACTAAATTCGAGCTACTAACGGTGTAACATAGGCAATAATGATCCTGGATCATCAACACATAAGCAGATGAGAGAAAATATTCGAAGAAACTGGTCACAAATATCCGGGATGACTCTGGAATCCTGTCTCCCGATAATGCATAGGTACGGTCTGGACTCGCACCTGAACTGAGGCCCCTGATCTACCTCGGCCTCTACCATCAAACCGAGGGCCTCGTGCCCCGCCGAGGACGCTGGAGCTCGTGACCCCGCGATGACCTATCCCCTGTCGATCTGGTCACCCCGACCCTAGATGGATAATCTCATTTGATGACCCTCCTGTCCACAAATATAACATCCTGTGGAGCCATATCTGCACGATCCGCAGTGGTGTCGCCTGGCGATAGGGAAAAGGGCATTGAATACCTACTCTACTCCGCCTCCTCTATTGTTGCGAACCCACTGTCAGAACCTCCGTCTGCTCGACTACCCGACGACTGAACCTGCTCCTCTGCATTGCATGGTGGCGGGAGTCTAGGCGGCCTATCTGATAGCCATGGCCTAGGTCCTCCCCGGCCTCCTCTTGTAAATCATCTCGGCTCAGCCCTCGCGCTCGTTCCTAACTTGTTCTCCGATCTCCCGCAGCCTGCCTATGCCCTCACACTGAGTAAAATCTCAGACTCGGGCACATTCATATTCTTTCGCGGAGTAGCTGTGATACAAGTTCAACATATTCTGGGTTCATCCTCATAATGAAAATGGTGTACTCGATGGATGGTATCCACAAAAGCCGGCGATATTGGGCCAAGGAAACAAATCACAGTGGCATATTCTCAACACTTATCGACCGCTTCCGTGTGTGTAGGAACCGAGCAACCCGGGCCCGCTGAATCTCCTGTGGTAGATAATGATCCGTAGCTCTGAAAAGCCGGACCAGGTTGAGGGGAAACATCTCTCCCTTAGGACTTCTCCCAACTCTCATACCACAAGACAACATGTCTCGTACCCTAATACCACCAACTCAATCGACTCTGTAGATGTAATGCACACCTCAAGATCCTCTACATCTCCGTCTAGGAAATCCTTGGGATCCTCTATCCGATCCGTCCCTTTGGCAAACTGCGGGGACACGCCAGGAATTCTAACCTTCAACTACTAGGCCCTCCCCGATGATCTCGTAGCCGAGGTGGCATTGATCGCGCCGCAGCCATCATCTATGCGCTAACATAACCACCGCACTCCTGACCTCCTGGTCGGGTGGTATAGATATAGGAACTGCCGGAGGTGGTGCCGTCCCAAGCGGCTCCTAATGTGATGGAGATCGCTGGGAAGGTCGAGATGATGCCTTCGTATTGCCCTGTGGCCGGGCCGATTCTACTCAGCCAGGCATCCTATTGGTGCCTTCCTCGCCGCCACATCCACTCCCCGCCTGTCGTAGGATATCGCTGGTCCGACATTTTATCTATAAACAAAGAATATAATAAGCTTAGGGACTCAACCATATATTGTACCGCTCTATAGCACAACTAAATAAGAAGAAAGAGTAACCATCCTATCATGCCTTGGAAGCTCCCGCCTATAACATGTGGTCCACAACATCCATGTACAAGACTCTACATAGCACGACTTGCAGACTGGGATACAACTCCGCTCGCAGACAAGTTTGGTCATGCCCCGCCTTGGGAGTGCATGACCGGCACCCGGTGCCCTACTAGGACCTCGGATCAAGTTGAACTAACTGAGCCTACACTTCTGGTGCAAGGCCGACTCTAGCTCGGGAATCAAGAAAACAACGGCTATATACGGCTGTAAATATAGCCCCGCCGACAAGGCCTATAGCCACCTTGAAAATTAAAATGGAAGAAACTTAAACAACTAAATATCAGGGGTACTATGCGGGCCGACAAGGCCACTCATGATATCTAGTTATAGTCAAGAAAACGAAATCGTGTACAATCGATATGTGACCGACAAGGTCATTAACGAACAGCTAAACAAGGCCCCACACGGCCATACATCTAACCATAGGGAATATGATACAATCTGCAAGCCTCTAAGAATAATAAGATGGCTGGGACAAATGGCCCCGCCTACCCATACTATGCGTACAAGAAGAAAGTAAAACTCTATCTTCCAAGCTCGGATGAAAGGAGCCGAAGGCTCTATCGCGACTGTAACCATGAGGATTCGCTCCGTTCTGGGCACACCGCAGTAAGTAATGTAGCGCCCCAAAACGGGCGCGCACCACTGTACCGAGTATGTAAAGCAATAACCGTAAACATTTGAAAGTAAATACTAAAGCGACAAGAACTGGTAATAGTGGAACTGGATCAAAACTTACTGAGATAGAGGAATCGTATAATATAGCTATACCGAGAAGAGTAGGAGTCATACCCGATAACATGGCATTTACCGTTCATCTATCAATAACTAAAACAACATAACATAAACTCTTACTTGGCCCCCATAAGCCGAAAGGTGTAATCATCACGTAACAACCCACCTGGGCCCCCATTTGCCCTAGTGAGTACATCTCTATCTATATACCCCAACTGTGTCATACCATCACTCTAGTATCTATAGCATCCACTGTCCCCGGGTGGCCGTTTGGGCTCGCCGCCCTGACTAGATGTACCCGAGTCCGAAGGGACTTCAAATCAACACCCTACAAGCAAGCGTCAACCGGGGTGTATAAAGGCCAACCACGGCAAAATATGACCGGCATCCCATCTTCGTCCTGTGAGGACGGCATGCCACTCCGTAGAGCAACGTATCGTGTCCCTTGGCGGACGAGTCGGTAAAGCCATTAACCCCGGGAGGTCACGAAGCTATACTGTAATCCAGCCCAAAACAATACAATGTCTCAACCGATATAGCAATAACTACATATAATACATCGAATAAGATAATAATATAATTCTAACATATTGCATTGAGTCTCATATTGAACATGATATAATACTTCGACGTGCTTTACTAAATTTCATATTGAGCATGATATACCTGTTTCGAAATATCTTATTGGGATTCATACTGTTTTACTATACCGGAGAAACTAATTGCCGAAAGAGACTCGGGTTTACATACCTTGATCGGCCAAGCATCGATTATCTGGCGAGGTTCCGCTAGTATTCAGCTGTTCTTCAAATTGCAATCATATTCACAAAATAATAGAGCTAACTTCATTAATATACTCGAAGAAACAATACTTTATATATATTTATTGACTATTCTTCAACTTATAGAATAACGATCGAAAACTCGTAATTTCTCGGGAATCTAGAAGAGAAGTACTTACTTCTTTAAGCCTGGGATTGTATTTACACTAATTTGGAGCAATTCCAATCACTTTTGGCTCGAAGGGACGGCATTATTCGGCGAATTTCACGAAACTAACTCCGTGGAAATGCTCCCTGGCGCGTTATACTTTGATACCCGAAGTTAATTTGACTTCTTGGATAATGTTTGACAGATGGAAATCTATAGGAACCCCTGCTCTCTCCCTATTTCTGGTCGTGTGAATATGGAAAATAACTTAAAGCTGGTGGTGCATCACGCCGCCTTGGGGGTAAGGATCAAGCCCGGTGCCTTGTAGACTCGATCAGCACCACGAGCTTAAGCACATCTAGTGCCTTCCTGGCTCTATCTCAGATTTCGGGAGACAACGGGCTATATAACGGCTGTAAATAATATAGCCCGTCAGATCAGCCTATAGCCACTCAAGGTCCGCAACATTAGCTAACCGTAATCCTACTTTATAGGGAAACCTATGCGTATCGACAAGGTCACCATGCTATCTAGTTATCAGTAACTCAACATAAGGAATACTGTATATCTACATGACCGCGCGTCACTCACTACTATCAGATTAAGGCCCCACACGGCCAACACAATCAACAATCTAAACAACTAAACAAAACGCACCGCCTCACACGAACTACACACCCAACTGTGAGATGTATATATACAATCTACGTCTCTTATGAGTACGATAAATGGTCGACAAAAATTCCGACCTGCCCATACTGCACAACAAAAGAAATGAACTTGCCACTCTCTGATTATCAAGCTCCAGATGACAGAAGCTGATGACTCTATGAGCTACTGAATCACGAGGACGCTTCCTCGTTTGGCGAGTACTGCAGTAATGCCGCTCTAACGGCGCGCACACTGGTACCGAGTATGCAAAGCAACTGAACACATCTGAATATAAACAACATAACTAGCAACTCTGAATAGCAGGAAATTCTAAATCTATAAGAACCGATATGTTTAATCGACTTTTCTATACCGTGAATGAGGTAGAGCGCATCTGTCGACGCGGCGAGCTACCGTCTATTAGCTCATATATAAATATATAAATACATATATATAACAAGAAAGAACCAATACCAGCCCCCATAAGCCGAAAGGTGCCAACCAATCAAACAATCTAATACCCCTTACTGGGTTAAAACCATCCAAAATAAGTCACTCCTCTCATCTACTAACTACGAGCACCTCTATTAGCCCCCTTGGGTATCCACTGCTATGGCCTCCGATATAATTAATCGTGTCTGAGTCCGGTGGACTCTGTACTGTATCTGTAACTGTAATCGTATCTGAAATCTATTTTCTGGGCGCATGTGCAAATAACAGGGTAAACTGCACGCTATGCCGACGCTCGAGCATGGGGAAAGCTTTATCACATCTTCGTCCTACCGTGGACTCGCATGCCACTCCTTGGAGTGACGTATACCCACCCGCTCAGTAGGCGATACAGTTACCAACCCAGGGGCGGCGAGGACGCTCAAAGGTGCGTTCACGACACAATCAAGTCTAAACAATCACATATCACACACATATATATATATATATAGCAAGCATGTTTAAACTGAAAAATACTATCTATATTTTGATTTTTTATTCTGAACTCTTTTCGTGTTATACTGATTTTCATATTGCTTTATATCAATTCGGGATCTTTATCTCGATCAGAGTGATAACCTGTAGCCAAGATACTATCTCGATCAGTATGGCTATACTGCAGCCAAGATATCTCGACCGTATGGCTATACTGTAGCCAATTTACTATCTCGTCTGTCTGATGCATTTACAACTTTTTTTAAATATGTTATATTATTATAAAACATGCTTATAATGCATACTGGGCTATACTGAACTAATGATATTCGCCATTTACGCTGCTTTACTAACTTTCGGACTGAATATGATATAACAACGCAAGACAGGTTTACTGAATTTGCACAGAACCTCAATATCAACTCCGATTCTATTACTGAAGCTTACCGCATTATCCTAGGCTAAAGTTACTAACTTGCCGAAGAAACCTGCCTTTACATACCTTTACTTCGGGTTATCCGACTAACGGACGAGCCAAAAGTCAGATTTTTATTCAACGTATCAGGTGTCACTTAGAACTTCAAATACATCAACATTCGAAGGAAACATCAATTACAGATTGGCAGTCTTGCACCTTTTGGCTTATCAAGCATTTTGCTCAAAAACCTGCTATTTTCTAAAGTCTGTATGGAGAAATATTCACTTTAATGTTAGGAGTATATTGACACTAATTTGGTGCACCCACTTACCTTAGCTCGGTAGCGCGCTGATTTGCCGGCTGAATTTCACGAAACTAAATCCGTAGGAATGCTCCTTGCCGCTAAATACCTCGTATCCGAGGTTAATTTGAGTTTGACTGCATTTACAAGGCGTAATCGATTGAAAATTAAGGGAAATCTGCTCTTCTCTCAAGCCATGTTTCTAGAAATTATGAGGATTAAATGAATTAAACCGAAGTTGGAGGCTTTATACTTGAGCCTGACAGGGCCAACGTGTCACGGGGGCCAACGCGGAGGTCCTCCTCCTCGACACGTTGCCATCACGAGGGTTCGCCCCGCTCCTTCCACATGGTTCGACGGATTTCTTATCCCGTATTTTCCCGGGTTTTTCTAGCATGTGGTACCAAATACTCTTAACCAACATGCGAATAGGCCATCTATGTGTCGGGAATTTTACGGGTAAACATTCTCCTCCCTTAAGAACATTCGCCCTCGAATGTAAAACTTCATCTATAGGACTTCCCAATTTACTCAACTTGTTTTTAGGAAAATTTCGGCAGAGTTTCCCCTGTAATATGGACTATCCCAAAGCCTGAAATGCAGAAAAGTCCAATACAGGTACTCCACACAATACTATAGTATTCACATGACAAATTAAGATCGATCATTTCACTTATACATATACTATAAGACACTGCATAAATAACAATATTAACATACCTCTTGACTCACTATGCTTCGGAATAAGTGAGGGTATCTGGTTTTCATATCTTCCTCCGCCTCCCGTTATCTCCTCTCGGTTCCTATTACGCCATAGCATTTTTGACAGACGCACATTTTGGTTCTCAATCTACTAATTTGTCTGTCATAGCTATCGGAACCTCTTCATAGGCCAGCTCTTCCGTAACCTGGATATCCTGGACTGGGACTGCCCTAGATGGGTCTCCGATGCACTTCCTTAGCATAGATATATGAAAAATTGATGAACGATTCTAGTTCGAGGCAAGTTCAACTCATATGCCACTTGGCCTATCCTTCACCGAACTGGAGCAAGGCCCAAAAAATCTCGGACTGAGCTTACCTTTCTTGCCGAATATCATCACCCCTTTCATCGGAGATACTTTCAGAAATACCCAGTCGTTCATATCAAATTTTAGTCTCGCGCGCACATCAAGATACGATTTCTCGCGCTTTGTGCGCGGGCTGGCATTCTTCGATAAGCTTTACCTTCTCCTCTCGACCTTGAATGTCTGGCCCAATCAGTGCTGACTCTCCCACTTCAAACTAGCCAAACCGGGTGATCTCGCATTTTCGCCCGCATAATGCCTCAAAGGGCGCTCATATGGATAGTCAATGATAGCTATTATTATAAGCAACTCACTAATCTAAGAAATGCTCGCCCCGCCTACTTCCAAAATCTAGCACATACGCCCGTAGCATATCTTCGCGCTTGAATAGTGCGTTTCACTTCGCCCATCTGCTCGAGGTGGAATGTCAGGCTTCTACCATCCGTGTTCCTGCACTTCCGAAACGACGCTAAAATCTAGCCGTAAATTGTGCTCTTCTGGCCGAGATAATGATAATGAACACCGTGTAATCTAACGATTTCTCTGATATATAATTTCGCATAACTTTCTACAGAAAGTAGTTTTCACCGGCGTAGCTGGCCGATTTCGGGCGCCCACAACTATTACCCAAATGGGAACGTGCCTATGTCTCTGGCATGTAATCCTCACAAAATCTATGTTCACCGCCCCCATTTCCAGAGAGGCATAGATAATGTCCTCGAGTTAACTTGTCAAGCCGGTGTTCTCGCTTTACTCGTTGGTAGTTAGGACATTGGGCTACAAATTCGGCTATTTTTCATTCCCCGCCACTAGTAGTTTTCTTGATATCATGGTACATTTTCAATGCGCGGTGAGAGAATAGCGCTTAATGTACCTCTATTCATAATTCATTAATGAAATCCGAACATTCGAACACAAAGGCGCCCTACATCGGGCAAAGACTTCATCCTCATGATTCATAACCACGCTTTACCTGCTGACCAAATGATCTCTATATTGCCGTTTCTTACTTCCATAACTAATGACGACACGACGGTGTTTTGAATTACCGCTCTGTTGTCCTCTATTTCCGCTACACGAACGACTAGGCTAGCTAATTGGTGTATTTCTCTCGGGTACCTCGCTGTTCAAGGCACGCTAAACTCCCCATATATTTATGTATAAGGGCGTTTATATTACATTGTTCTTCTGATTAGATACAAAGAGCTCATATTTAGAGAACTTGGCATATAATTGACGGTCATACGTTTGTGCAAAGGGAGAGACCGACTGTAATTCGTCTATAGCTAGAGCTTATCTCGGCCTTTGGCCGCATGCTAAGGCTACTTGTTGCTGGGATAACTCAATTACCCGTCTCGCACACCATGTGCTTCGTATCTGATCGGTGATCCCGATAATGACTGCGATCTCTAATAATCGTCGTATAACCTTGTATAATCGAATAGTTGGGTTGAATAACCCAAATGCCGGGGGCGTCTAACAATGCTCTAATATTCTACCCGAGCATTCGTAGTTCATGCATAATCGCGGAGTTGTGGGCATCTAACTGCTTTGTTATTCTACTTGAACAACTATAGAGCTAGGCTTAATCGACTTACTCTCGTGCGATTAATTTCCTCGGATCTTCACAGGAATCTACCGATCTCCTTGTCTTAGTTAAACACTCAAAGCAGCGTATCACTACCAATTTCTTACGCTTTGTTCGTATCCACTTGGATTTATACTACTGTTCTGTGAAATTCTCGGTCTTATGAGCCATTCCGTAAAGACTCGCCTTCTACTAAGGCTCAGATTCGAATATCTTATGAGAACCATGAAGTACGCAGTCCTGCCATCGACTACCGATGTGGACCCTTTCTTAAGTCTTCCATGGGCTTGTCTCACCACTACTTCTGGCCGACTTGCGGGTGTTCCACATAATGACTGCTGGGTTGACTAAGGCCGACTCTCACCTACAAGGCCGGAAAAATGATGTACGACCACTTAAATATACTGGAAAATTCTGGTATTGCTAACCTTCAAGTATGCCTATTCGGCCTCTAATTCTCGGTTCTTGCACATGCGATAATTTTACTAATCTTGTGATGCTTCCTGCTAATACAGGCGCCAACTGGTCAGCAAGAAGACCATCTAACCGCGCCCTTATCATCTAACCACTTGTTTCAAAGTTACTAACTCTATGTTTTCAAATCCTAGATCCGACAACAAACATATAAGTCCGTTAACTCAATAACTCGAGAACCTAGAGAAAGTTTCTATGCTTCATACGTGAAGCACACTTAACCTGCCCCTTCTCTTCTCTTCTTTCTTTTGGCGAGGGTCCTGCAAAGGCAATCGGCTTATCTCGTACATATATATATCAATAATAAATACGTACAATACATACTGAATTTCGTAGTGATATTGTAATCTCTCCTGACATGCTTATTTAATTTCATATCAGTTCATGTATACCGCTTTCTACGGTCTAATGATATCTCCTGTCCTGTCTTATCATTTCATTGGATTTTCATCCCATTCTGGAAGCAACAAAATATGCTCTTAATTATGGTCTACTATTGAATTTTGCAACTCTTACAACATGGGATCATCATCCCAATATCGTGGTCTTACTTGGCATTATATCGAGAGCCCACGACTATCTACTGGGTCTTATCTCCTGCCGCACTAGATTAGAGTCTCAAAGCCGGGCAGTTTCTAACTTCTGTAGGCGGACATACAGCAGCATTCTGAACTGCAATCTTGCTACCTCTTAACTGTCAGTCCGAGGCTTAGTCCTTAATACACGATATTCTATCAACTGGGGTGATTCTAATTTCCCCACAAAATCTGCATTCCTGCTTCTTCCCCTTATCTTGCTTAAGCTGAGCTCTGCGGCCTGAGGCACCTGCCTTACATTAATAAGGTTACTGGTCAAGTCCCAACTTATACTTCTTCTGGCTTGGCACGCATCTATCTAATTCCCATGACCTCCCTACCTTTCAAAGATCACAAACAAATCATAGCTATTATCTGCAGTATATCCTCGTCAGTTACGTTTATGGTGGACTTGGCCTTTTTCTTACTCGAACTTAACTATTACTGGGCGTTCATCACTGACAGGTCTTTACACGTGCTTCGAGTAAGCTAGTAGCCCTTACTTGCTATTTTGACTTATTACCGTGAGGGTTCACAATAACCAATGTAATCATCGGGCTCTTTATGCTTAAACACTTTCTCGAATCAACTAATCCTCTTCACTTACTGCTTACTTTGGGCAACCTCGCTCACTCTATGCCCTTACTGTACTGGAATCAAAACTAAGAGGTAAGAATAGCCTTTTCTTACTGCACAAAACGGAAACATGGAACTGCATCTAATATCCGAAAAGATGGAGGTAACCCGCATTTTCCTCCCTTTCTCACACTTATCTGATAATATGGTATTGTCTATTGCCTTAATTAGATCTTATATATATAACAAATAAATCAACTCGTATGTACGTTACGCTTCTAACTTCCTACTCTGAAGTTATAGAAATATACTGGAAATGGTACTAATAAAGGTACCACATTGGGAGGTCCCCGATGCCTCCTCGCCGTCGCCGTAATTACCTTGTAACCGGACGGTGCCCTCTCCCGCTGCTATATCTGATCTTTTCCCTGGCCCGATATCGCTGGTCTGACTTGTATCTGTATTCAAAGAATATGGTAAGTTTTAGATCAACCCTTATACTGTACCGCCTATAGCACGACCGAATGAGAAGAAAGTGTAACCATCCTATCATGCTCGGCACTCTCCGCCTATAGTATGGGTGCACAACACATCCATAGATTAGATTCTACTTAGCACGGCTTGCAGATTACCTAGGACACGACCTGCTCTGATACTTAAGTTTGTCACGCCCGCCTTGGGGGTAAGGATCGGCACCCTCGGTGCCCTAGTAGGACTCGGATCGTTAACTAATGAGCCTAAGCACCTCTGTGCCCGGCTGGCTCTATCTCAGATTCAAAACAACGGACTATAACGGCTGTAAATACAGACTCTGCCGACTGGGCCTATAGCCACCTGTCCTGCAACATTAGCTAACCAGAATCCTACTCTATAGGGAAACCTATGTGGCCGACAAGGCCACCATGTCAAGCCTAGTTATTCGTAATCCAACATAAGGCTATTGTATATCTACGTGATCGGCAAGGTCAACACTACTATCAGATTATGGCCCCACACGGCCAACACAATCAACAATCTAAACAACTAAACAAACGCACGGCCTCACGACCGGCACACCAACCACAGAGATATATATACACCCGCAAGCTCTCTATGAGTACCGATAAAATGGTCGAAGGGGCCCCTACCCAATTCTATACCGTACAACAAAAGAAAATGAACTACACCTCTGGAATATCAAGCTCCGGATGAGATGATGACTCTATGAGCTGGTCGAATCACGGGGACGCTTCTGTTTGCGAGTACTGCAGTAAGTAATGCAACATTTACTGGGCGCAAGATTCACTGTACTGAAAAGTGCAAAGCAATCAACACATCCGAATATAAACAACATAACTAGTAACTTTGAATAGCAGGAAATGTCCGACCTGTAAGAACTGATATAAGCTGAATCGACTTTTCGTACTATGAATGAGGCAGGAGCGTACTGTCGACGTGGCGACCCGCCGTCTATTAGCTCATAATATATAAATACATATATATAACAAGAAAGAACAAATACCAGCCCCTTAAGCCGGAAGGTGCCAACCAATCAAACAATCTATATACCCCTACCGGTCAAAACCATCCAAAAATAAGTCACTCCTCTCATCTTCTAACTACGCAGCACCTCTACCTACTGTCTCTAGTTCTAAGCATGGCTCCGACATATACTAACCGTGTCTCGAGTCCGGGAGGACTCGCATCAGACCAAATTGCTCCTGGCGCATGCGCACAACTGGTAAATCAGATCATGCAGGCTGACAAACATATAGGGAAAGCTTCATCCCATGTTCGTGCTATTGCGGATGGCATGCCACTTCATAGAGTGACGTATACCCACCCGCCTGGGAGACACGCTATCAACCCAGGGGCGGTGAGGACGCTCAAAGGTGCGTTCACGACACAATCAAGTCTAAACAATCAATAATCACACACACATATATATATATATATAGCAAGCATGTTTAAACTGAAAATACTATTCGTATTCGGCCTATAACAACTCTTTCTGTGTTATACCGATTTTCATATTGCTTACATCAACTGGGATCTTTATCTCGATCAGAGCAGTTAAACTGTAGCTGGTGATACTATCTCAACAGATGGTTATACCGTAGCCAAGATATTATCCGACCGTATGGCCATACTCGTGAGCTAAGTTACTATCTCTCCGTCTCGATTTACTTTACTAACTTTTATTTGAATATATGTCATATTATTATAAAACATGCTTGCTAACGCATACTGGGCTATACGAAGCCCGAAATGATATTCGCCATTTGGCGCCGTTTACTAACTCGGATCGAATATGATATAACAACGCAGAAGGCAAAGCTTAATAATTTAATGTAATCCCGCCCAACTCCAGGATTCTATTACTGAGTTTACCGCATTATACTAGGCTAAAGTTACTAACTTGCCGAAGAAACTGCCTTACATACCTTTACTTCGGTTACCGACTAACGGATGAAGCCTTGCCGCATCTACCATTTCTCCCAACCGCATTCACATATATGTCAATTAGAACTAAATACACCAATATTCTCAAAGAAAACGTCACTTTCGATATATTTATAGCCCAAACTTTGGCTTATCGAAGACGGTCGAAACTTGCTATTTCTCGAAAGTCCGTGAAGGAGAAATATTCACTTTAAGGCTAGGAGCTGACACTAATTTGGTGCAATTCCACTTACCTTAGCTCGGTAGCGCTGATTTGCCTGGGCTGAATTCTCGTGGAAACTAAATCCGTAGGAATGCTCCTTGCTGCTAAATACCGGTATCTGAGGTTAATTTGAGTTTGGACTGCATTTGGCGGCGACTGATCGAATATTATAAGGGAAAACTGCCTCTCTCGGGGCTTGTTCCTCTCTGCTTCTCTCGCGGTTTCTGGAAATTATGAGGATTAAATGAATTAAACCGAAGTTGGAGGCTTTTTATACTTGAGCCTGGACAGGGCCAACATGTCACGGGGCCAACACGGAGGTCCTCCCTCTGTGACACGTTACCATCGCGGAGGGACTCTGCCCCGGCTCCTTCCGTGATAGTTCGACGGGTTTCTTATCCGGTCTTTTCCCGGGCCTTTTTCTAACATGTGTGGCACTCAAATACTCTTAACCAACATGCGAATAGGCCATCTATGTGTCGGGAATATTATGGGGTGTAACAAAGGCCTTTACATACTTGAAGCCAGTTGCATCGCAACGTGGCACGTTGGCCATCGCGCCAATTTGGATCCGTGCCACACTGGCCATGTCGGAGGAGGTGCCTCTGTGCCACATTGCCCCTCTGGATAGCACGGTTTGGCCTCCTCTTGTGAAAATCTAACTTTGCACCCGTTTGGCCTTTCCCCGGGCCCTTTCCTCGCACGTATGACATTCTAAAAATTCCAACCAACATGAGAATAGGCCAACTAAGTGCTATAAACTTACGGGGTGTAACAGGTAATTAGTATGAAACAGATCATTTTTATGTAATTAATTTAATTTTTGATCAATTTTATGTACTTTTACCAAAATTTTAATTGGAATGACCATTGTTTCCATGTTAAATGAGGAATATCTTGGTCCTTTTAGCTCATGTTCGATGAGACCATCTTTTAGTTTTGTATAGCTTTAAGGACTAGATTCAGTTCTCTTCTTTGGGGGGAGGGGGTATTTTTCTGATTCTGGAGCTTCCTCATCTCATAGGTTTTCATGTTATCCATGACTTCTTCCATGGTCATTGTCTCCAGGTTTTTTGCCTTGATGATTGATGTGTTGTGGATTCACAACACTTTCGACACTCAAAACTAAGAAAATAGCATGGACTTAGGTGTATTTATGTGGATATAAGGCACTTTTCCTTTCGTTACAGGATAAATTGGTGTTGGAGCTATAAGATGTAAAAGATAGCCTGAAGTGTGAAAAATAAGCTCAGATTGCAGTCCACAATACAAGCTTTTATGAGTTGTGGTAGTGAGGTGTGGAAGGTCCTATGAGTCGTACTAGTGGGTGTGAAAAGTTGCAGAAGGCTAATGTTGAAGAGATGCAATATACGAGTTTCAGCACAAGTCATACCAAGCTTTTATGAGTCGTGGTAGTGAGGTCGTGAAAAGATTCAGAAGATTTGCATAAGAGGTTGACTCATGCTACAAAAAGAAAGTATGAATTGTGGAATTAAGGTACGAGTCGTACCATGGCAGTCGTGATGAACTTCAAAAATATTTCAAAATCTCAGAATCAAGCCACGGGAGCTCAGTACAGATCGTAGGATGGAGGTACGAGTCGTACCAGGATCCAACACTTAGCCAAAATCCAGCCATTCATGCAATGTACAATAGAATGTTACGGACCGTAGGATCTAGCTATGGATCGTAGGATGACTCGTGATGTGGGTGGAACCAGATATTGAAATTCACCCTGTTAGGATAGGAAAAGGATTTTTGTGTCTGTATAAATAAGTTTTATGTCTTATTTTTTAGGAGATATCATTAGAGAAGAGATTTTTATGAGAGTAGATTTTATCAGAGAAATTATTGGAGATGACACTAGACAATTGAGAGAAAGAGAGAATTGAGTTGATTTGACTTGTGATCAACCTTTTCTTGAATTGTTTTTGTTCATGCTATTTGTTCTTCAAGATTTCGCTGATTAATTAAAGGAAGTGTTTTTCTTATTCATACTTGTAAGTATTGATTTTTGTTTTCAATCATGAATGCAATTCACAACCTTACAACTATGAGAGGCTAAAACCTCCACAGCTAGGGTTGTGGAAACCATGGTGGATTAACAAGCTAGGGTTGCACAAAGTGATTCTAAAACCAATACAAGCACTTATATTGTATTCTCTTCATGCTTAAACGTTTCTTAACTGTGCGTAACGTTAGGAGATGCCCAAATTCTTTACTTGCTTAGGTATAAAAGGTAGAGATTAGGAAAAAGAGATTTATAATGGAGCCTATATCTTGATGATCATTCTATTAACTTGAGCTGTGGTTGCAGGATAGTTAAATCTGGAACTTAGTGATAACAGATAGTTTGAAACCGCTCATGAGACTTGGCTGAGTAATTGAGTATAGTCATCCAATAGGGACTAGTCGGTCGTTTGAATGAACCTAAGTTATCAGTTCTACAGGTAAGTATTGGTGATGATCACAAGTGTATATCCAAAGCAGTTATGAACCCATTGGGGAACACAAACCCTAGTTAGCCTTTAATATTTATTCAAAACCGGATTTTTGATAATTTTTTTTATTATTGATTTTCTTCAGAACCCCCCAATTTTGAAGTAACTACCTCACAAGTTCACTTACCGGCTATAATCTAGCTCTTCCATATTCCCTGTGGGATCGACCCCAACCTTTAGTTCGGTTCTTTATTGACAACGTCCGCTTTATACTTCAGTAAGAGGTGTGGTTTGAACATTATCAAAAAGTGGCGCCATTGCCGGGGAATACGGCTAAGACTAGATTATTTGCTTGTATTTGACTTTTTGGTAGTTATTTCATTAATTATGTTTATTTTTGTGTTTTTGATACCCACAAGATGTTCTTTGGTTAATTGTCATGCCCCGAGGGTACACCCTGGATGAGACACGGTACTTAAAGCCACAAATGACCCCAAGTCAACCCCTGGACTGTCATTCACTAGTATTCTGAGTAAACATGCACAACGGAAATTTAAAATAATACATAATAACATTTATGAAAAATTAAAGACTCAACATAGAGATTTAGAATATCTGAAAATCTGAAATCAAGTCTGGTCTAAAATCCATCTAATAGAGGAGTTGCTGGGACAAGCCCCCAACTAACTCTAAGTCTAGATGAAAACAATAAAGAAACTGAAAAGAATAAAATGTTCCCTCGGAATATGAGGACTCACACTGCTACCGCTGATAGAGAGACCCAAACGTAATTGGCTAACGGTGCTGGGTCTGAGAACCTGTGGCTGTATCATGAAATGATACAGCATAAAAGTATGCGTCAATACTTTGAATGTACTGAGTAAGTGAGAGAAACATGAATAATATGATAGAACTTTTTCCTGGACTGATACGACATGAAATGGCCAACTGAAATACTGAAAACTAATACAACTGATAATAAACTGATATGGTCAAAAGTGACCCTGGATGATGGTCATAAACATGTCCTAAGTCTGAAATACTGAGTCTGAAATACTGCACTAAACTGATCTGGACTGAAGAATCTGAGAGTAAACTGTACTAACTAGTGAGAGAGGCTATAACCGACATGTAACCACGTGAGCTAGACGTGGAGTCCGATGTACACACCCTGTCCTTAGGACCCAATATACCTTTCCAGGTATAAAGGCATGGACTATGAAAATCACTGTCAAAAGGGGACGTTAGGCAAAGTAAATAAAACCTACAGTAGCAACGTAGTTCTGGAACCTGGGTGTGCTGGAACCCCGACCCTTTTGGTGCTAAGTCCTACTCCCACGGG